>ML794410.1:81360-95098 GCA_009831015.1 Picea engelmannii | reverse complement strand
ATAGGCAGCACCGAGTGATGAGATGTCCAGAAAATCCATTTCAGTTTGGATGTATCTGTGTAGAGCCCCACGGTATTTCAGAGCCAAATGTCATTCGGAGTCTTTGATACCTATCTTGGTGCGCAAGGTATGGAAGGTATTGGTGAACTCTGGAACTGCTTGGCCCCTCTCTTGTCGCAGTGTGGTCCATCTCATGTACTGGTCCTCATAGTTGCCAACGGGGTAATACTGTTCTTTTACCGCATCCACAAAAAAATCCCAAGAGGGATCGGCCCCATATATTCCATACTCTTTTGTGGAACTTTGCTCCCAGTAAGTTTTCCACCAATGTTTGACATGAGGGAGAGCTTTAAGGAGTGCGAAGGTGATCTTTTCCTTGTCGAAAAAATTATGAACAGAGAAATAACCTTCTAGCAGATTTAACCATTTATCTAGGGCATTTGCATCTATTTGACCTTCAAATATGGGAATATCAAAATTAACCTGTACCTTGAAAGGAGAGGTGCCTCCAAAGTGGCTTCTTGATGAAGATGTGCCTGATGCTATCGGTAGGCATTGAAGGATGTGGGAAAAATTCTCCATCATTTCGTCCCTCTGTCGTGTGAGAGCTTGCTCAAGCAACAGACTGATAGGATCGTCTGCTCCATCGTTTTTCTTTTCTTCTGCCATTGAGGGTTTCTTGGGTGTGCGAGAGCGATTTTCCTCAAGAGAGACAAGCTCGATACCCAACTTGCTATACTCAGACCTCGTCGGGGACATGCACTAAAAACGATCAAGAGCAGCCTGCTCTGATACCACTGATCCAGATTAATTTCGGTACGAAATGAGATCGGAGATATAATAAAGAAATGCACAGAGATATTGCAAGAGAGACAACAATATAATAGAGATATAGCGGAAATAACAAGATTCACAGATATACAGTAATACACGATTTCTATTAATGAAATAAATGTACAGAGACTGTAAAATACAGAGTGAAAGACTCGCTATAATGGTGGTAGCTTATCTCTGAGAAGAAATGTGACGGCTACTCGCATCCGTGAGAAGATGATTACAATGAGGCTCTGAAGGCCTTTTTACAATAATAAGGAATTCCAAAAAAACCCTAGACATCCAAAAACCTAACCCTGGGAGATGAAGCGCCAAAAGTCATGTGGGCCCCGTTTGGGTAAGTTGGTGCAACAACTTCCCGGGGTCATAACTTTTGCATACGATCTCCGTTTTAGGCGTATGATGGCTCGTTGGAAAGATATATCTGAGGAATAAAACTTTTGGATGGAGCAACATCGATCTACAATCCATGTTGCTCCCCGTTTTCTCAAAAAAACATCGTTTAGGGCCTCAAAATGGCCTCAGAAGTTAAAAACTGCTAAAAATAGTAAATTACCAAAATTGTCAGAAACATGTTTTGGGCCAGTTGGAGAAGGTGGGTGGCCACCGATATCCACCTGGATCAACTTATGAATAAATTGTATCCATTTTGTTGATTTCCCCAATAAGATATGAAAATTTCTGCTAAATTTGGCATCGGGTGAGCCACTTGCCTTTGTGTAGGAGTTTCCTTGATTTGACAACCCGATAGAGATGAGTCCTCTATTGGAGAGTTACCTTGACATTTGTTTCAATGATATAATCAGTGTATACTTGTTCCATGCAGTCAAGGTTGACCTATGTTGGTGTCAATTACTCTATTATCTTTGAGGTGTCCAATAATGGTGGGAAATAAGGCTGAAGGAGGTCCACATTGAATACTAGGTGTAAGCCAAGGAATGAGGGAAGGTTGATCTCAAAAGAATTGTTACCCATAGCCTTGGTGTTGGTGTAGCATCTATAATGGAGTGGATGAAGCTTCCGATGAGGCCATGTAAGACGTTCTTTCTACAAGTGCAACCAAAATTTCTCTCCCACTTGAGACTAGTGTGGAACCCGATGTTTATCATGGAACTTGTTGTACTTGGAATTGGAATTCTGTAAAATATCCTAAATCTGTTGGTGGATGTGTTGGATCCTCTCAATGAACTGGGTGGATTTTTCAGCTCTAGTTGGAGAATGCGACGAGTCTTCCTAGGTGGCCGCAAGGGGTAATTAAGCATCCATGGAACCCAATGGTTGAAATCCCAACCCCACCTAAAAGGGGTTGTGTAAGGTTGAGCTATGTATGGCTCTATTATATCTATGCTGAACATACAGAAGAATCACATCCCAGGTGCGGGGGTTATTATAATTGTAGATGCACATGATGTGCATGATAATCCACTTGACGAACTCAGTTGGCAATCCCTCTAGGGTGGAAGGAAGTGTACTTGGTGATCTTGGTGTCAAACAGTGACCAAAGGCTTGACCAGAATGTGTTGAGGAACTGACTATCCCAATCTGAGATAATTTTTTGCAGGATCCCAAAGTGTACCCACACTCATTCAAATAATATCTTTGGAGTGGCATCCACTGTGATGGTATTCTTGTAGGAGACCAAAATCACCATCCTGGAAAAGTGATCAACGACCAGAAAAACACAGTCATTTCTTTGCTTGGTAGATGGAAGGCCCTACATGTAGTTCATTGAGATGGATTCCTAGGGCCTATTAGGAGTAGTTAGAGGAGTGTAAATTCCTTGTTTCTTAATGGCCTATTTGGAAATAGCATAGGAAGTGAAGGATCAGATATACTTGTTGACAACCTGTCGAAGTTTCAACCAGTATAAATGTTGTTGCAACACTGGTACTTTCTTTTCCATGCCAAAGTGTCTAGCCACCTGACTGTAGTGGGATTCCCAAATTATCTTCTCTTGCTTGCTTGATGGAAAATGTAGATGGCCCATATGGCATAGCATCCCATCTTGAAGATGGAAATTGGTGACAAATGTATTTGCACCCAACATATGGTAGGTGTTGGTGAAGTCATAATCTGTCTCATAGAGGTGGTGCCATCCATAGGTCTAATCGCTAAAATACTTGAGAACTATGGTGAGTGTCGTGACTGGAGGTGGACTGAGGAAATCAACGAATCGATTGGTACTTCTTATTTTAAACTTGATGTTGAGGTAGAACTGTTGCAAATATGTGGACCAATTCTGATGGTGGTCATTCTACATTTTTTTGTGTGTCTACCTAAACTACAACAACTTATGATTAGTGTGGATGATTGTCTCCTTCCCGAAAATGTAATGCCTCCACCGTCGACAGGCTTTCAAAATGGAGTACATTTATTTTTCGTAAGTAGGGTAGTTATAAATGACATATGATAGTGTCTCACTATGATCGGCCATAGGGTGACTGTATTGAGTGTTGAATTCACCCACAACATAGTTTGAAGCATATGTATCGATCTCAAGGGGTTGTTCCAGGTCAGGTAATGAAAGAACTAGGGCAATGAAAAAATGTTGCTTCAAATCATCAAACACTTTTTGTTGGGATAGGACCCACACACATTTTTACTTACCACCACCTCTTTTTATTTGGATAAGGGCCCATGCAATATGGGAGAATCCCAGCATGAACCTTCGATAGAAATTGGCAATGCCTAAGAAGATTCAAAGCTCAGTGAGTGGGGTTGGTGTTGTCCAGACATGGATGACTTGGATCTTGGTTGCAGCAACATGCACACCATGTGCATCAATAATGTAACCAAGATACTGGACCCTTTCCATGCCGAAGGAGAATTTTTCCAGGTTGGCATAAATCTTGTGCTTCCATAGAGTGTGCATGACCTACTGAATATGTTGTAAGTGTCATGCCCAAGTCTTTTTGTAGAAAAGGATGTCATCCATATACGCCACCACAAAAGAATTAGTGAAAGGCCACAATATATCATCCATCATCCTCATGAAAGTTGTGGTGGAATTTTTCAAACCAAAGGGCATGACCAACCATTCAGAAAGACCTTCTTTTGACTTGAAGGCAATTTTCCATAAATCTGTTAGTTCTATTGGGAAATGATGGTAGCTAGAATATAGATCAATATTACTGAAGTATTTCCCCCCCTTGATTATATCAAGGAAATCATAAATTTGGAGAATCAAGTATGGGTTCCTAACTATGATTTTATTTAGAGGCGGGTAATTGATGCAGAGTCTCCAAGTCCCGTCTTTCTTCTGCACCAGTACGATTGGGATTCCATAAGGTGATGATTTGGGTCGGATGTTACATTTGTGGAGAAGTTATTGGATATGACACTTGATCTCCTTGTTTTATAGTAGAGAGTGGATATAGATTGTCCCATTGGGTAGCGATGCACTAGGGATCTGATAGATTTGATGCTTGACCTGATAGTGTAGAGGTACCCCAATAGGTGACCAGAACATGTCTTTGTATTCTTCCGTGAGCTTATCCACTTGATTTTGATGCATGGATAGGTCATTCGCCAATTCCATGGATGTGGTTGTAACCTTTTTCTCACTCTGAGAGAGAATGATGAAGACAAAAAAAATTCCAGTCTGAGAAATGACCTTCCTGCATTACTTGGCAGAGATCAAGGAAAAAACACATTTGGGACTACCTTAGATATCTTGTACAATTTCTTGTTCAAAGTAATAATAACACTGTGAGGCCTAGACTCATATACAACATGGTGTTTCCATAAATAAGGTTGGCCCAAAATAACATCACAAAATTCAAGCGGAGCAACATCATGAAATACCCCATATTTGAATGGCTTGATGCCATACAACATGTGGCATTGTTGGCTGACCTGAAGATCATTTCATTGAGAGAGACATATGATGGTGTAGGGATGTGGGTTTGGTGTTGTCAGTAGGGCGATCCTCTTGATGACCTTTGCTGAGAGGAGGTTCTTTTGTCTATCGCTATCAACAATGAATTGGAACAGAGTGATTTTTAACCACATCTGTGAATGAAAGAGGTTCTCTCCTTCCACTAGTTCATCAGGTTCAGTGGGTTATATCTTGGTGGTATCAACAATGGCACTGAGTTCCATGTCAATGATTTGTCTCTCGTTTTCTATTTCTGAATTAGAGTCGGAACCCACATCTAATTCAAAATGTTTTACCTCAACCACTAATGAATTCTTTGAGTGGCAATCAACAGTGTTATTCCAATGGATATTATGGAAGTCACACCACTTCCCGGTACCTTTCTTCATCTTCCCATTGTCCTTCTTTTCTTGTGGCTTGGATTGGTTGTCCTGAGGTTACCCATATATTCTTTGTCCTTTTTTCTATGAGTTGGGGCTGCCCTTTCCTTGATTCTCTTGTGAGGTGTTCCCAAACCCAAATGACTGTGTCATTTGTTTCAACTTTTTCTTGATTTTGATGACATATCTATAGGCCACACCGAAGGATGAGATGTCCAAAAAATTGATTTATGTCTGGATGTATCTATGTAGACCGTCGCGGTACTTCAGCACCATATGTTGTTCATAATATTTGATACCTATATTGGTGCATAAGGTACGGAATACAATCGTGAAAACTGACACTGTTTGGTCTTTTTCCTACCGTAGTGTGGTGCATCTTGTATACAAGTCATCATAACTTCCAACAGGGTAGTATTTTTCCTTAAGAGAATCCCTGAAGGAACCCCAAGTGGGTGCAACTACAAATAATGTGGATCCCTCTATTTCCTTTTTCTCACAAAATTTCTCCCACCAATATTTGACATGGGGGACAGCCTTGAGGAGTGAAAATGTATTTTTTTCTCTATCACAAACATTTTGGATAGAAAAATACCCTTCTAGAAGGTTTAAGAATTTATCTATGACATTGAAATCTATTTGACCTTAAAATATAGTAATATAAAAAATGATCTATACCTTGAAGGGGGTGGCACCTCTGCTTGAGGTGGATGTGTCACTTGTTAGCAGACGTCGAAGGATTTGTGCAAAGTTGTCCATCATCTCTTTCCTTTGTTTCTCAAGGGATTCCTTGAACAACAATTTGAAAGGATATACTATCCCATCGTCTTTATTTTATCCTGCCATGGATGGTTTATTGGGCATGTGAGAGAAGTTTTCCTCAAAAGAAACAAGCTCGAGGCCCAACTCTCTATACCTTACTGTGTCGGGGACATGCACTAAACAAATGATAAGGAGCAGACCACTTTGATACCACTAATCCATATTTATGAGAGGAATGAAATGAAACCACAAATTTATAATATTAGCATAGAGACACAGTGAAAAATAACAGAGATACAGTAAAACTTGGCTTGTATTCAATAAGAAATATGTTGAAACCTGTAAAAATGTAGACTGAAACAAGCTTGCTAGAATGGTGGCAGCTTATCTATGAGAAGAGATGTGATGGCTATTCTCATTCGCAAGAATATGAGTACTATGAGGCTCTGAAGGAATTTTTACAATAAAAAAGAATTACAAAACCCTAGACATCCAAAAACCTAACACTAGGAGATGAAGCACCAAAATTCATGTGGGCCCTGTTGGGGTAAGTTTGTACATCAACTTATCGGGGTCGTAATGTTTGCATATGATCTATGTTTTGAGTGCACGATAGCTCATTGGAAAAGTATTGATGAGGAGATTCATTTAGGGGGATCAATCAAAGAGTTTGAATATCATTGAGGTAAGTCATCATCAAAAAGCATTGTTTAGACCCTCAAAATGGTCCCGGAAGTTCAGGAACCAAAAAACTACTAAAAATAGTAAGTTGCCAAAATATTGTTTTGGGCCAATTGGACAAGTTGGGTGGCCACTGAGATCCTATTGGATCAATATGGAAGATGGATATTCTATGACAGAACATCTAAATTTCTCCAATACTATGGTAAGTCATCTTCACTCTATTAATATTATGATTACAAAAGAATATAAGTTTATTACATTGTTACGTTCTTTGCCAAAATCTTGGGATAATATGGTTGTAGAAATTGGTAGTACCACTATGATCCAGGTGGATATTGGTGGCCACCCACCTATTCCAACTAGATTCTCTTGCCCATTTTGTTCAACATGTTCTTTTGTACTTCTTTTTAATTGTGGGTTCCACACTTATGGGCTTGTCTTAGTCCCTACGCATCCTCTAGGTGGCCTCTCACCTAATCCAACTAGCTTATTATGATTTCATTTCAGCACATCTTGTTGTACTTTCAGGGCCATTTTGGGGCCCTAACGTTGTTTTTTTGGATCGCCAAAGTCAAACTATAGATAGAATCAAAGTTTGACGACATAATGTGTAGTTCTCTGAAATATGTTTCCAAAGGGCTATCCCATGCCTAAAACAAAGTCTGTATGCAAAATTTATGACTCTGGGAAGATGAGCTACCAACTTACGCCAACTTACCCATAGGGGCCCACATGAATTTTGGTGTTTCACCTTCTAGGGTTAGGTTTTTGGATGTCTAGGGTTATGGAATTCATGAGTCATATCGAAAATTCCTCAGGAGCCTCATTATAATCCATTCTTCTCAAACGGATGCGCGTATAAGCCAAATCTCTTCTCAGAGATAGCTACCACGATTCAAGCAAGTGTTTAAGTTCTGTAGTTTTACAATTTCATCCTATTTCATTATTCAATAGAATATATTATTCACTGGATATCTTTGTTATTATTCATATCTCTATGTTTATTGTATTCAATATGTTAATCAGTTTGTTTTGCTCCTAAATCCATATCACACTCAATCTACATTGAAGTATGAGGGTGTAGTTGCATCCTTGTTATCTGAAGTGATGAGGAAAAAAGAGCATGGATGGTCAGAGAACAAATTCTTTATTTGTAATAGGTTGTAACCAAGGCATGAATCTTGGTAAGTCTTTGGGGGGATATCTAAATCTAAAGGTATATCTAAGTATCTAGGAAAATATTTGAGGAAATGATAGAAGTGTGGTAGAGAAGGGAATTATAAGAAAGATTGCAATTCTAAGAAGGTTGATAAACCAAAGGGATCTGATAATGCCTCTTCCGTAGACGTGAAAACCGCCATTGAAGAAGGAGGTGATGTTTACCTGGAATCTACATTTACAGATGCAAACCATGGTGTATGGTTGATCGAACTAGGTGTGTCATATCATATGACTCCTCACAGGAAGTGGTTCTATGAATATTAAAATTACAATGATGGCGATGCATTCCTAGGAGATGAATCGACAAGCAAAATCATTGGATGTGCAATGTTTAAGTTGTTACTAAACTATGGAAGGATTAGAACTCTCCCTCTGGTTCTGCACATTCCAAAACTATCCAGGAGCCTAATATCTGTAAGAAAGTTGGATGATGTAGGTGTGAATACTATATTGGGAAAGGGCACTTGCAAAATGGTACGAGGAGAAATGGTCTTGACGAGGGGCATTTGTTGTGGAACTCTGTACAAGTTGTTGGGAAGAACTTATACTAATGGGTGTAAAAATTATCTTGTCCCTAAGTAGAGAAATAAAAAATACAAGACCAATATTGTCCCTGGAAAGAAGACCATTTTGTGGCATCAAAGACTCAGGCATATTGGAGAAAATGGCCTTCGAACACTACATGGTAAAGCTATGGTTGAAGGTATGTCTAATTTCACTTTGGATTTTTATTTCTATGAAAATTTCATATATGACAAACAAAATCGAGTAAGATTCCCATATGGTGCTACAAGAGCAAAGGGGATCTTAGAGTTGATACACAGTGATGTGTTTAGACTTGTGCCTATTCCATCACTAAGTAAATATGTGTATTACGTTTAATTCATAGATGATTTCTCAAGGAACACATGGATTTATTTTCTTAGAAATAAATCTGAGGTATTTGATAAATTTAAAGACTTTAAGGCTCTGGCAGAAAATCAAAAAGAAAAGAAAATAAAGGTATTGCGGATAAATAATGGTGGAGAATTCTGCATAAATGAATTCAAAGAATTCTGTAAGAAGTGTGGTATATCAAGGCAGAAGACTACTCCATACACACCTCATCATAATGGAGTTGCATAAAGGATTTACATGACACTAGTGGAAAAACAAAGGAGCATGCTTAGTGGTGTCGAGTTAGGAAAAGAATTACGGGCAGAGGAAGTGGGTACAACATGTTACCTGGTCAATTGATCACCCTCATCAATGTTGGATGATAAAACTCCACATGAGGTATGGAATGGTAATAAACCCTCTCTTGAACATCTAAGAGTCTTTGGTTGTGATTCTTATGTACATGATCCAAAGGAAAATAGGGGTAAGATGGATAATAAAGTTGAAAATGTATATTTATTGGTTATAAAGATGGTGTGAACATTTATAAGATTTGGAACCACAAAACTAAGAAGACTATTTACAGTCAGGATTTTATTTCTAGAGAGGTGAAAGAAGTTCCCAAAAAGGAATTCCTACCAAGGAAAGAAGAAACTGAGAAAATATAATTTGAGTTGGATGATGCAAAATCTGAATCAACTGAAGAAGATGAAAAAGAAGAAGAAGAATAACCTCATACCCCACTATTGAGGTGATCGGTGAGGGAAATAAGGAAACCAAAAAGGTATATCCACCTGATTTGCGTTCTAATTTTTATTTATATATTACTGATGATGATCCCATAACTGGCAGGGAATCAATGAATGTGAAGACAACATTCCTACATGGGGATATGGAAGAAGAAATCTACATGAATAATACAATAAGATTTGTAGTGAAGGGAAATAAAGAGTTGGTATATAAGCTAAAGAGGTCACTATATGGTCTGAAGAAATCACCTAAGATGTGGTACCAAAAAATTGACACATACATCCTTGGATTGGGATTTGTGAGAAGAAGGGTTGATCACTGTGTATATTCCAAGTAGGTTTGTAATCAATTCATTTATGTAGTGTTGTATGTTGATGGCATATTACTGGTAGAAAATAACATGGATGTTATCAAGGAGGTGAAATCACAACTATCCTTCAAATTTGACATGAAGGATCTTGGTGTTGCTAACTTCATTGTGAGAATGGAGATTAAAAGAGATAATGCAAATAGGAAACTATGGCTGAATAAAATAAAATACGTTCAAATGATATTGCATAAGTTTAATATGCATGGAATTAAACTGGTCAAGGTTCCTATTCCTATAGGTGTAAAGTTATCTTCATATCAATGTCCCAAGACACAAGAATAAGAAGAGTACATGTCCCATGTTCTGTATGCCACTGCAGTTGGCAGTTTTATGCATGAATGGTTTGTACTAGACCATACATTGCACATGCAGTAAGATTTTTGAGAAGGTATATGTCAAAACCAGGGAAGGAGCATTGGACAATAGTAAAGAGGGTCTTCAGGTATTTGTGTGGCACTATCAGTTATGGATTGTGCTACCAAGGAAGACTAGGATTGGACAGAGTGTTGGATATACATGGGTTTATTGACGTAGACTGGGATGGAGATCTGGATCACAGACAATCTACAAGTGGGTATGTGTTTAACCTATTTGGAGGAGAAATCAGTTGGATGAGAAAAATAAAGGCTGTAGTGGAACTCTCAACTATAGAAGCTGAATAAATGGAAAACACTCATGCAAGAAAGGAAGCAGTATGGTTACAAAGATTATGTTCCTGTATTGGGTTGGTACAACAAGAAGTGAGATTAGATTGTGACAACCAGAGTGCAATATTCCTGGAAAAGAACAGTTGTTATCATTCAAATACAAATCATATTGTTTTTCAGTATCACTTTGTGAGAGACATGGTTGAAGAAAAGAAGGTGTTGCTAGAAAAGTTTGACACTTTGAAGAATGTTGTAGATTCATTGACAAATTCTGTGATCACATATAAGTTCTCCTCTAGTGTAGATTAAGAATGGGCATTGTTTCCCTAGATTGTTGACTATGTAATCCTATGAACCCTTTTATGCAAAAAAAAACAACAAGTGGGAGAATTTTGGGTATGTGTTATATTCTTTGCATGTGTGTGTGTGTGTGGGCGCATCATATTCGACAACTGCATTTGACGATGCCAACTTCCTTCTCCCTTTGTGTCATGTGCATCAGTCACTTTCCTAAGGGGGTCCAAAGGGTGTCAATATTGCCCCCCCTAGTTATGCACAACGTTCGTCTCTAGGGAAGTGCCCCATTTTTTTGTTTTGCATGGTTTTTTCTATTTTAACGGATTTTGCTATTTTTAACAGTTTTCTAAATTAATCCTGGCTTAAGGGATTAGGGTTTTGGTAACTATGAAATACCTAAAATATTGTATATATTTTATTGTGAATGGTGAAATTAATAAAATGAAGATTTGCAAGGTGCGACACCAAGGAAGGCTATTTTTCTCCCGGTTAAGGGTTTCAAGAATAAATCTTTGTGTACTCTGTGTATGAGACATTGATTAATTTTTGTTTTTCTTAAGAATCTGTATGCATTTCTTTACTTCATGGGTTTAAAACATATGATAAATAAGTCCTAGATAAAACATACTCAAATGCCTCAAATATTGAAATGACACTCACCATAATACCTGAGTTGTACCTCATGGAGCAAGGCCCAATGCCTCTTACAAAATAGTAGGTGTGGTGGATGCCATTTGAAAATACTGACCTCTGTGGTGGTGACAAGGGTCTCCATCTATGCAAGTGGACACTGCTAGTAATGAAGTTTCTTGGCACTCCATATTTGCAACCTTAGGGCCTGGGGACATAATCTCCTCAGTTATACCACAAAATGGGGATAACATGCCCTAAACCTGAGCACAGAAACATTATAAATATAGGATATATGTGTGCATTTCAAGAGTATCCATGTAAGAATATCAAGTCTGAGGAGTGAAAAAGAGATCCTCGGTGTGCAAGAGGAGCTAGGTAGACGTTTTTGGGTCTAAAGGTGAAAGAGCAGTTTTCTCGTAGTTTTAAGGGTGCATTACGAAGGACTAAGGTCTATGATGTTGCAAAGTTAGTTGTTTTGAGGTTGCGATGTTATAGTATGGAGTTATATTCTAATAATGATTCTATGAGGTTTTCTATGGCATGAAGGCTAAATCTAACTAGGGTTTGAATCTATCTATTTGAGTTTTTGTCTTGGGTTTGAAGAAAACCAAGGTGCTAGAGCATGAAAGTTAAGGGTATGATGATTCTATGAAATACATGAAGTATAAAACATTCAAGTGAAGTCATAAGTACTCTATGTATGACTATCTTAGGTTGGTGTCTATACAGGTCTTACTGAGTTAGTGATCAGCTCACCCGATTCGTGTCTATGAAGATATAAAAGATATTGGAGCCACTTTCTAATTTGTTTCTTAGTGGTGGGGATTAGTGTCTTTAGTAAATTGGTGTCTATGAATATTTGAAAGAGATTGGTGTCTCTTTCTAAGTTGATGCTTAATGGTGGGGATTGGTGTCTCTAGTAGATTGGTGTCTACAAAGATTTGTAAGACTAGGTTGGTGCCTACTAGGATTTGCATCAACTGGGGATATTGGTATCTCCAATAGGTTGGTGCCTACATACATTTATAAATATAAGTTTTTGTGGTTTTCTCCTGCAAGAGTTTCCATGTTGAACTCTATGTATCGTGATTTGATTTTACATGCATTTATTATTTTAAAGTTCATGAATGATTGATGAATTCTAAATTAAAGTGAAAAATATATTATATTGATTCACCCCTCCTCTCAATATAAGCATAAGTTCAAGACAAACACCAAAAAATGAGCTAGCCAACATCCACTTGAATCTCCACTAGTCAGGTCTAAAAGGAAACAGAGCTGTGCCTATTAAGCAAACCACAATTCCTCAAAACTATTATGGATAAATCTTTCATACAATTCATAAATACCACCTCCACTATATAAAAACATCTCGAACTCGATTAAGTGCCACCTCCTCCAAGCATGAAAATATAATGGAAGAATACAAGCAATAAGTGGATTAGAACTCTAACATGCTTGAAATAAATTGATTTTCCACTTGTCAAATTTAATAGTATCACATGTAAACCTAAATTTCATTGGCACACTAATCATGAAATACAATCAATGTTTGAAATACATACCTTTCTATCCTTTGAACTCAATCAATTAATCTATCTAGATTGGATAATGGAGTGAAAGGCATGCTTCTCATTTTTCAAATAATAATCAAAGAATGGTTAATGACAATTAGATTTTTAACTTGTTTTTCTTGTAATAATTTGAATCCTTGTAAAGTGTTAATGCTTCACCCTCTTTACTATTAATCTTCCCTAGTTTTTTTTTTATTACCTATGTTCCAATTAAAACCATAAAAACAATCTCTCGCCCAATAAATAATTCTCTCTCTATATAATTAATAATTTCGTAATCAACTAAAACAACTAAAGTGAACCTAATACGTGCGCAATTGAATTTCTAAAATAAACCTCAATGTCCATAATTTTTTTCTTAATTATTTTTAATCAACCTCAAAATACTATAAATAATTTTATATTAAAAGAAATTCTAAATAATTTTATAAAAAAACATTTTTTAATAATTTTATATTTTTAATTAATGATAATGATTCCTCACATCTTAATTAAAAAGTGAAATTAATTTTTTTTTTCTAAATTTGCTTCTTAACTAGTTTCTATATTTTTTAACTAATAATAGTGAGAACTATCTTCCAAAAAGAATGAGAACAACAATGTAGAAATATTTATTTCTATAGAAATAATGTAGTTTTTAAATTAAAATAAAATACATTTATTTTCATTTATTATTATTTTTATTTTTTATTTTTTTTTAAACAAATAAATAATAATAATATAGATATTATAAATAATTCATAATTCTTACAACAAAAATCTTAATAATCATATATAAATTATACTTATTTTTTTCCAAAAAAAATAAAATATTAATAAAGAAATATATATAT
>ML794410.1:46894-68981 GCA_009831015.1 Picea engelmannii | reverse complement strand
CTAGCCTAGGATTCCTTGCCTTGGGGTGGAGCTCGGTCCCAGCTCGGGGGTGACCTACTGTTGAGCTGATGAACAGTGTGGTCTAAGGCTGGGAGGTTCGTGGAAGGCCTGCACTTGGTTGGTGTTTTCTACAACAGATAAAATATAAGTAATCTGAGTTATGTTTATCACATTTGACATCACTGTGCTGTTTTGTATCATGTTTTCCGCTGTGTGAATGAATT
The DNA here is from genome assembly GCA_009831015.1 of Picea engelmannii. NCBI lineage: Eukaryota > Viridiplantae > Streptophyta > Pinopsida > Pinales > Pinaceae > Picea > Picea engelmannii. Next base: position 68,757 of record ML794410.1, on the reverse strand, counting down.
AATGATAAATGCTATGGAATGATTAATTATAGCAGTACCCATATATTTTACTCTGTGTTTGAGTGTGTTTAATTATGTTAAAAGAATTTGCTTATGATTTCAGTACGAATTATGTAATCTTTCATGTATAAAGGTAAACTAAGAGTGATTGGAAACCTCGGTAGTGAATGGGTACACTACACTACCCCTCCACAATCTCCAGCCTGCACCATCATACAACCATTTTTTTGATGGCACCCTTCTTATGAACACCCCCACGGCACGCGAAGCCAACAAGCTCAACTCCATTGTTTCCAACTTTACGGAAGCTTCAGGAATGGCTCTTAACCTTGACAAATCCAAGCTCTACTTCTTCAACACGCCATTCGCTATCAAAAATCACGTTTCTTGCCTCCTTAGCATACCCAAGAGCTTCCTTTTGTCCAACTACCTAGGCATCCCCCTCACAAGAGAGCCAACACGCTCTATTTCTTGGGACAACTTGCTCCTATCCATCTCCCACAGGCTCACTAACTGAACCTTCAGACCTCTAAACATTGCAGCTTGACTAGTCGTCCTTAAGTCAGTCCTGCAAGCCCTGCCTACCTACCTCTTCACTGTCCTGGCAGCACCCAAATCGAATATCAAAGAAATCAGGGGCCTCCAATGAAAATTCTTATGGCATGGACATACTCCTAACAAAAAATGGGCTTTGGTAAGCTAGGAGAAGCTTTGCAAACCCAAAAATATAGGCATCCTAGGTCTTCACGACCATGGAAAGATAAATCAAGTCATGGGAGAAAAAATGTTGTGGTGATGGCTCAAGCATCCCACTAAACTATGGGCTCAACTCTGGAAACATAAGTATGCCCCGATCACCCGAGTTGCTCAGTTAATCTGATTCAATGAAAAAATCCAGGGCTCCAACATCTGGAATACGACCTAGAAAAATCACCTTCTAGTCTAGAAGCATGACTTCTCATAAATCAAGAGCAGGGAAAGTGCACTATTTTGGTAGAACTCTTGGCAACAAAAAACACCCCTAGTCAATCTGGAAGCACTTAGCCCCCTTAGACAAGCACTAGAACAGGAAGCCTTCCAATGGGTCAAATATCTATGGAGAACAACGAACATGAACATGACTTGGCGGCAATGGAGAACAAAAAAGTAGGAACTTCAACTCTCAGGGGAAGTGGACCTCTAGGCATGGCAAGCCTGCGCAAGCCATAGGAAAATCCCAATTCGGGAAAGGTCCATACATTCTTAGATGGGGGTACTCCACAACAGGTAACTTCTCAGTCGAGGAAGCCTATCATCTTCAGGGGAACTACCAGCATCATGCTAAGAAGAGAATCTGGAGCAGAATTTGGAACTCCGCCCTCTGGCCTAAAGTTTCAATATTTCTCTGCCTCACAGTACAAAACTGCATCCTCACCTGGGACAAGCTCACAAAAAGGGGATTTATAGGCCCATAAATATGCACCCTCTTCCAACAACAAGAGGAGACAATGGAACACTTTCTCAATAGCTGTCACTACAACCAGTGGATTTGGGACCGAGGATCCCAAACAATGCGTCGCTCTAACCGAAACAGAAAAAGTGTCAGGGATACCTTAGAGAACTGGGACTTGATCTCTTTTCACAATCCAATTCTTGAGCGTATTTGGCAGCTTCTCCTGGGCTTCACCCTCTGGCATATCTAGAAGGAAAGAAACAAAAGGATTTTACACTCAAAAGCTTCCCCTCCTGCCTCAGTTTGGGAGATAATAGCGATGTTTATCCATTAAACAATCAAAAGTAAGTCGTGGACCCCTAATGACCTAATCTATAATCCAAAGGAGAGGGCATCTTTCAAAATTGGAATCTTAGCATGTATAATCAGGCCACCATGACTACAGTCAGATGCTCTCCTTGTAGCCGAAGAATTTTGTCCACACCTGCAACGGGCTTCATAAAGATCAATTTCGATGGCACCTTAAAAGGCAACCCAGAACCAACGGGTTACAGGACAATTCTAAGAAACTCAAATGGCGATATCCTTCACCTTGTAGTAGGCTTCCTGGGCGATAATACAAATGATGCAGCTGAACTTCTAAGTCCACTAAGAGGCCTCAAGGTAGCAGTTGACAATCATTACCAAAAGGTCATCATGGAGGGGTACTCTCAGTTTATCATCCAACTCATAACCAAAATTCTCCATGGCGAACATCCTTTAGAAATCTTGCCCAGCTCGCATCTCTCGGGACTACTAGAAGACTTCAGATTGCTCCTCTGTCCCAACCTTATCATTATCCCTTATCACTTAAAAAGGGAAGTAAAAAAAGTAGCAGATTTCCTTGCAAATGAAGGAATCAACACCGAGATGGAAGATACTCACTGGATGGCTCAAACTTCTGCCTGCAATGATCTCTCGAAACATTGCCAAGACCTCGCCAACATCGAATTACTACCCTGGGATGGGGTGCCATGTGGAGCAAAGGAGACACCTAGAGTAGAGCCAGGCCTGGCCATAAATGAGGTTAACCGACTCCCATCCCCTCAACATTAAGGATGGGAGTTGGCTCCAACTGCCCCTCACCTGAAAGAGAATTCGCCCCTCGAGGGGGCAGTCCAATGATGCAGTTCATTTATGATGGGGACTTAATGGAGCTAGATGTCTTGTCGACCCTCTTGCTTTTGTCATGCTTGCTCCATGCTTTCTTCCATTTTAACCTTACCCTGCACCAACTCTACAACGGTGAGCTTTGGAGCAGTGAATACTCCATCCTCTGCATAGTTTCTACCTGCTTTTTCACCTTGATGCCATGTGAATAGGGGAAGCCATGTCGTGGCTCCGCCTGGTACGCCTTTGCTACCCGAAGGAAGAGGCTCCAAAGGATGGAATGAGCGCTCTCCATGGCTAGGACCCAAATCATGCGCAGAAGGATTGTGCTCAGAATGCCTTCGAGGGCATCTGTTCAAGAAGCTATCCTGGAGGGGCCAATGACAGATGTTGAAGAAGTTATCCTGGAGGAGCCATTTTAGGTTCCCCCAGAGCATTTCCTCTTTACGGTGCCAGACATTTGGAACCCACCAAGTGATTTTCGAGAGGAGGCCTCCATGTCTGCCACTGAAAAACAACAAGGCCGCGAACACGAATAGGAAGAATTCCCCACCTGCTTCATAGAGGAGGAGATACCATAAGAGGTGGTCTCTCAGAAAACAATACCAGCAGTTGGTAACACCTTGGATGACAACATGGAAGGTGAATGGGGTGAGGATGCCGGTAGGGAAGTAGCCACAGAGCAGCATAGAGAAGCATCTTCAAGCAAGGCTGAGGAAATGCAACAGGGAAACACGACGAGGGAGGGTGGCACGGTCTTCCCGCCACCTCCCATCTCCTCCATGCAAAATCAGTGGTGTGTCCCACCACCTTTCTTCCACCCAGAGCACCTTGAATTGTTGTTTGATCTGTGGGGCCAAATGGTGGACCAAGGCCACCATGGCATCCTCATGGGTCAGCGTCTGGATATGCTCTATGATGCCTTCTCCAACGTGCCAACGGGACAGAGATGACCAACTTGTGTGCATATTTTCATGATGCTAGCTAAGGAAAATGATCAAGATGTAGATGCCACCTATGATGCCACTGGGTAACTACCATGGTCTTGATTAAGATTCCAGTCTCAACATTTAGAATTCTATGCATGTTTCTAGTTATTTTTTTGCTAGTCAATAGTCATAGTTTAGACAATGAAACCCCATCAGTCATGATTTCCTTCGGCCGAGACTGAGGGCGAACCATCTATTTTAGAGAAAAAGGATGACAGCGTTTCGGTTTCCGCTCCAACAACGAACAGAGAGCGACCCAAGTACATTTTTACCAATTAATACAGCAGGAACTTCCTTTTCTACTTTAAAAAAAAATATAAATATTAAATCTATCCATAAATCTAAATCTACATTGGCATTTCACAAATTACGATGCTAATGCTTTGATCCTACGCGGTCTTCCAAAATCGTAACAAAATTGTTCATTTCTTAAAAAAAAATTGAAATAACAGCGATGATGCATAAAATTCCCCCGACAACAATACTATCGTGCAAAAACCCAATTTATTCTATCACTTGAGATGCATTTCTAACAAATCACTTATTCAGTTTATCAACCAAGCATTTCTGTTAAGTTTGTGGTACATACCAAACCTGTAATCCGTTGCAGAAATGATTAGGCTCGAGCTTCAGCGGTCTGTAGATTCTGAGTCTGAGTGTGATTAGTCCGTATCAAATGCCGAAGTTTATGGTAGAGGGTGTCGACGTTAAAAGTATTAAGGTCAAGCAGCTGCATCGTAGGAAAAGAAAGAATGATATACATGCTTCTATGTTATGGCAAAGAAGCCAGAAAAACATAATCCAAGATACATGCTTATATAATCTGGCAGAGAAAACAGGGAAGAAGAGTGTTGCCAATGAGCACTATAGCACAGCATATTACCTTGGCATGTATGGTATGATAAACTCTGTTGTTAATGGTAGAAGAAGCAGCACTCACAACTTCAAGACCTCCTCCTTCCAACTCAACTAGAATATCAGAGTACACAATCTCATGCTCCAAACTATTCGTCCAGATCTGAACACCCGAACTCCCAGAGTTTATTTTCAGTGCAGGGCATTCCCGATCCGATTCTTCGAACAGTGGAGTTTTATTAACAAATTTCTCCATTGCAACTTTTGCATTTTGATCACAGTTGGCCTTCATTTTCTCTCTTTCAGCTGAAAGGTATTGGACTTTTCGCTGTAGATGCCGAACGTAATTCACAGCTTCCAGCACTTGGTCTGACACTGTACGTTTCCCCTGCCAAACAGAACATCCAACTTCCATTGATTAAAACCCTAGAGGGTATTGTTGATGCCTCAAAACCCTAGATATTGTGCAGAGAAAGACATACCCGAATATTTAGATATTATGCAGAGAAAAACATACCCGAAGATTTTCATCTGGGAGTAATGATCTGAGAGCTGAAAAGAGCGCTTTCATTTCCTTACGCCGCTGTTTTTCAATCATTTTGTGATTCTTTTTGTTAGCCGGGGCGGCGCCTGGTAATCTATTCCAGGACTGGCCATCAGTCGGAGTACTGGAATTGCAGAATGTGGGCATTAGAGCAGGATTAGAAAGGCCGGCTTTGCTTTCAGAGTTGCAGCTATGGACGAAATTAAATATGTTGACATCATGATAACTATTATAACTCGATAGAAACGGATCTTCCGTGGATACGAATGGATTGAAATTGCTCGATACGCTTTCGAAATCAAAATTGTTCATGACTTCGTTACAGGAGAGAAATGGTGGATGCAACGAAGAGGGGATGCTCATCTTTGAGACCTTAAGAGTCCTAACTTGAAAAACTAAGAAATCTTTGCCAACGATTTACAGGAGAGCGAGTGGATCCTCGATCGTCTGCAACAAGATTAGTATTCGATCAGTTCCGGCTTTCTGAACAAAATCCCTCACCAAATCCTCATAGACAACCGAGGATCACAATAAAACCTAAAGAACTAAGTTGGGATCTCTTACCAGCGTGAAAGATATCTCGCTCCAGACGAACAAAAGCCTGTCAAAGATCATTTGAGAAGATCCTCCTACCATACAACTGTATCAAAAACGGCTGACAACTCAATCTGATGCGACAATTATGAATATTATAAGCTATATGGAAATTAATGGGGACAAACATTCAATCTAAAATATTTTTTTTCTTATTTGTCTAACAAAGGGAGGTGTAGACCAATATCCTCGTAAACTGGTCGTGAAGGGACCGCGAGCACTGTCCTTTTTAAATGTGGGTAGAACGATTCCTGGGTAACAGTCAAATGTTACCCTGATAGTAACCCATGCACTTTCTGAGATTTTACAATTATAAATTGAAAAGGAGAAACAAATTCTTTGGTCATGATGCCATATCAAATGTAATCCATGTCTTTTCTTAATGGTATTTTCACGTGCACATTACGATCTCCTACTTGTTACTATCAATCAAGGACAGTATGAACAGTATTCTAAACCATGCTCGGACAAACGACATGTCCTTGATAGTTCACAGTATTTGAAGAATATGCCAGGTCTAAGAATTCGTATTAGTTGTTTTGGTTTTGTTTTGGTTTCTGTAATTTTTTTTTTTTGATTTTGTTAAAAATCAGGTGATGAATGGTTGGATCTGCAAATTTTAGTGGCTAAGTTTGTATAATCAGAATGTCTTAAAAAAATTTCATCAGAATCCATCTATACATTCAGAAATATAGTTTAAACAACAGAAAATAGTGATTTTGTCCAAATTTACATGATCTGATTCCTTCCAAAAAAAAACTCAAAAAATTTCCTATACTTTTAATTTCCTATACTTTTAAAAATCTTAAAATCTTAATATTTATTAAAAACATTCAAACTTCTAAGTTCGAGAGTCATAAGAAATTAGTTTCGAAGAGAATCAATAAATCATATATATATAATTATTAATTTATTTATTTAATTATTAATAAAAAAAATTAAACAGTGATTAAATCCAATTTCATATATAAATTTTTATTTATTAATTAGTCTCTTTTAAATTTATTTAATTATCAATTAACTTTTGTTTTTTGGGCCAAATAGTTATTAAATCCAATTTTATTTTTTTCTTTAATTTTATTATTTTCTATAAATGAAATTTTACTTAAATTTGTTTTTGCAATTTATAATATAAATATTTTTATAAATCATTACGTTTTAATTTACATCATTGAACTTGTAAATTCTCTTCACAATCAATTTTATAAGATCAATCCTCTCAATTAGTGTATTTTGATGGAAATTTCAAACATGAATACTAAGAAGACTTATATAGCCATTTGCTATTTTACACGTATTAATTATTTTTTTTTATAACAAAAACATTTTAAATAGAATTTGTCCTTATAATACTAATTTAGAACAAGAAGGATATCAAGCAAAAAAGTTTAAAATAAGAGAGTCTTTCCTTATCCCTCACATACTCAAGATCCTCATTTTAGCAGTTAAGCATGACTTCCCTAAACCTGGATGCAAATATCAATCATAATGATTTTAATTTATATTTTTAATAACTTTTTAAATTTTAATATGTTTTAATAATTTACTATATGTTTTTAATATTAATATTTCAAATTTATATATTTTCTAACTACCATCTTGACATAAAATATATCAATGTGGGGAGATTTACACAAAAACCACAAAGTTGTTGATTTGCACCTAGGGAAACCAAACCAGCAACAAGGGACTATCTCTCAACAATGGAGGATATTGTTTCTCAAGATTGTTTTCACTATGATCTTTAATAAAAAGAGACTTTCATAGCTATGAAAGAAAATCAAAGTTCTATATATCATTAAACTATCATCCCCTATACATTAAAAAAAAACTTCTTAGAAATTCCGAAAAGTAATGCATTCGAAACAAACTAAGTGGGAGAGAGGCCACTTTCCCTCTCTTGGACCTATTCGTCATGAGGCTAATAAGCGACACCCTATTGGGTAGAACTAAGGTGGTCATGAAGTTCCAAATGAGAAAAAATGTCTTGGATTTTTTGATGCATCTCATTCAATTGATCATGCATTACCTCACGATCATCGTCACTCTCTAAATGGATTTTTCCTAGGAATGTCTTATGTGCCAATAAAGTTCAACAATTTTGAGATATTTCATATTCAAAACCCAATTGCCAAGCTCTGCATTGGCATCCCAGTCATGGAGGGAACCATGCTCCTGGTGGAAAACTACCTCAATTGTAGCTAATTCCTCCTGAATGTTAGGAGGGATTTCCTCTATGAACTCTTTGGAAGCCTCCTAGGACAAAAGCATGGCTCTCGGGATAGGAGGCTCCAGGATGATAGTGTTGGAAGATGAGGGGTCTAGGGGGAAGGGAATCCCTTCTTGTAACCTTGAGAGTAGCCCCAGGTTGGCGGCATGTTCACAAATTGGAGCAAGAAAACGCAAAACCAGACAAGGAACGAGAAACATGAGATTGGAGCCACTATAGGCAACACCACTGGATTTTAAAACTTCCCAACTATATGATATAAATGAGAAATCTAATCCATTGAGAATCATAGTTTCCACTATGAGATAATCTCACTCACCCAAATGATATTGCATAATGAAGAAGGCATCCCACACACTAGAGTAATTGAGAATAACTATGGTCATTTCCATTGAAGAGAGAGTCAAGGTACAAGAGGATCAATGCAATTGAATAACCATGTATCCTCTGAGATCTCAAATTCAAAGGAGTAGAGTATGTACACTTCCATAAATTTTAGCAATCAATTTGCTCACAAGTTTCTTGTCCCATAAAAAAGGATCTCATATACCAACTTAGTGTCTAGCTTAGTCATATACATATATAACACTAATTCCATAAAAAAAAATGATTGTTTGGTGTGTTGGAACAAAACACTCAAATTACTTCAATGAACCATCAATAAACCATAGAACTCTTCTTATTATATGTTAAAAAGAAAAAGAAAAAGTAAAATGTTAATCTTTTATGTTTAGAAGAAAATGAATTATGACATTATCTTAAATCTATTTTAAATTCATTTTTTTTAAATGGGGAATTTTGATTTTTGGATTTCTCTCAATATTTGATAAATATGAAGTTAAGAATTTACTTAAAATTATCATCTTAGATTCATCTTAACTATTAAATTCTTCTAAATACATTTTTTTTTTAATGTTTGCATTTCAAATTATTTGATGTATCTCACCTCATGATTTATATATATATATATATATATATATACCACAAGTCAAGCCCCAACGATGATTCTGCATAGGTGAATCTATCCTCCACACACACACACACATGACCCTCATTTCTATATATAGAGTTGATAGAGAAATATTTTGATGGATCTTGAAATATGTTATTCATGGTACACATTGAAGTATTTTTTTGTTATCAATATGTCATTTTTATTTCCATGTTAAGCATGCAAGGAATTACACATCTCCCTCTATATATTTTTTTAAATATAATTATTTAGAAAAAAATCATCTTTAATAACTTATTAAATTTAATTATCAACTAATTAAATTAAATAAATATTCCTCTTTTGTTTAATGATGATGATGATGATGATTCTGAATTGGTCTAATCAAACCTTCAGAGGAAAAGGAATGTTTTTTGTGATGGAAAAACATTAAGAAAAGATTTACAACATAACCATAATTTTGTTGAGTTAAAATGTTAGGAAGGTTGGTAGTGTGACAAATATTTTGAAATTGATTTTCATCTTCAACTTTCTTAGCGGTTTCAATATGGATCTAGTGAGAATGTGTTCTTATTTTAGCAATGCTTATTTTTTCTTTACACTTGTCAAAATAGAGAAACAATTTTGATCTTCTAGATTAGGGTTGATTACATCCTTATAATACTTTTATTTTATTTTTTCCTTGAAGTCTTTATCACACCACATTTTCTCCTTAAATTTTGATTTGATGATATTTTTAATAGTATCCTTATTCTACAAAATGATGTCTTCCATGATTCCCCAATACCTTAGCCAAGAGTAGGCATATGTTTTCCAACCTCACTTGAGTCGATGGTGGTTATGACTGGATTTAGAGGTAGTTTTAGGAATCCTCTTGTCTTCAATTGAGGAAAGGATTACCTCTAAGAGGAGGATGTGATAGGGTGTATTTCCTTTAATTTTGATATTATAGGTGATAAAATTATTTTGTCTTTGCTCTATATTTCTCTAGGGTTCATGAGATAGTACATCCCGAGACTTCACATCCATAAAGAATCGCAAACGTAACAAGAGTCTCAAAGAAGAGTTTATTCTTATCCTATATCCAAAGATAAACTTATTTCCAATGGTTTTCAATCCCATAATAAGATTTTCATCCCCCAATAATTTTTTTCTCAATGTTATAATTCAATTTGAGCTTGTAGTTAATATTGATTCCAAGATATTTGCATGAAGTCACTTCCTCCAAGTTGTTGTTGTCACATACCAAGGTATCATACTTGGTCTTATTGGATTTAATGATCACGACTTTAGTCGTGTCAATATTAACAATCATACCCATATTGGAGAAAAAATCCTTAAAAATTGCTACTTGATTTTCAAGATAGTGGTGACTCCTCACCTTAAAAACAATAAAAAAAGTAATTAATTTTATAATATTTTTTATAAGTAAAATTTATTTAAATTTGTTTTGTTTAGTGAAATTATTGACAATGTGAACAATATTATACTTATAAAGTATTATGTTTTAATAATTTATATAAGCATTAATGCATTTAATTTATGTCTTCTTTACTCGCTTTCAGTTAAGATGTCATTCTAAATTTTTCTATTACATTGAATTTTGAATATTGATTATATTTTGAACATTAATATTTTTAATTAATTAATTTATATTAAAAGTAAACATTTATTTTTTATTTTTATTTTTAATTAATTTTAATTTTAATTTTTATAATATCTTTCTTTGTAAATATGTAAGTTTCTTTGTAAATATGTAAGGGAAAATATATATTTATTATTTTCATACATATAAATTTAAATGACTTATTTTCAAATTTTTAATAAAATAAATTTTATATATTAAAAATTTATTTTTATTTTTAATCACTATTTTTTTCATTTTTAAAATATCTTGCCTTGTAAATGTATATTTATTATCTTGATACATATAAATCTAAATGACTTGTATGAGTTCAATTTTTAATAAAACAAATTTTATATATTTAATTTTTAATAAAATCCAAAAATACAATAAAATGTTAATTTATCCCATTTGCAATATTTATAATAAAGGGCAATATTTATAATAAAGTGTAGAGTTGTCCCACTTGCAAAATTTATGAAAGGAGGAAAAACGCATTTATAACTTTCATTTGGTAGATTATTTTATTAATTTGAGATAGAATTATCATTTAACTATTTTCTTATCTAATTTATAATCCTCATATCGAATTGGATTTTTTCTACAGAAATAGAATACTATTTTAAGTTCTATCAATGTAGATAAACATCTCGTGTTTCCATAAGTGTTTTGATTTATTTTGTCTGCCTCTTTATATAAATAAAATAAAAAAGTTATAAAGTATTCGTCCATACCACCCAACCTTCTATTAATAAAATAAAATTTTATAAACTATTCTTCCATAAACCTAGTGGGTGATTGTTTGATGGAAATTTGTGTTGACAAATAGCATAATGGCTCATTATAAATAGAGAAAGAGACATGATAGCGATCCCCTCTACATCAAAAAAATCATATAATAATGTTATAGACATTATCATACAAGATGAAATGATAAAAAAATCATATAATAATGTTAAAGACATTAACATATAAGATAAAATGACATAAAATAACATATAAGATAAAATGATAGAAAATTGGAGAGTAGACGTTCACACACAAAAAAAACTTGTTTAAGTATTTTATTATTCAATCAATATTGTTGGATATAAATATTTTTATCTTTAGTTTAAGATAAAACTTATATTAATAATTTATAAACAATATTTCAACCACATGTCAAAATAGGAAATAATTAATTCAAAATAATCGCTCATACTTATCTAGATCTAACAACCTCCTCATTTAAAAAAAACTCACCAAAAGATTCTCTCTACCACACAATAATCAATACATTAAAAAAATTACACTTTATGATATTATGAATAATTCCACATTAAACAAGTAAAAATTTAATAATTCTACTATAAAATACTCAATAAAACATGTAAAAATTTAATATACTCACTTAATGTCTCAGTATATTTCATAAATATCAAAACAAAGTCACTTATAGAAATTTATATAGTCAAATACAATTATAACAAGTTATATGTTCAAAGACCGAAAAATATGGATGGGAGGACATCCTCAACCCCATTATGGTAACTATTAAAAAAAGAGCATAGAGTTTTTCTACATGAAAGTTTTGATAATATATGTTTCTCCTAATTGTGTGTTGATATACACGATGTAGATATATTTAAAGAATAGTAGATTTGATTCTTCTAAATATTTTATATTACCATACAAGTCCATATTTTTTTTTGACTTTTTTCTCCTTTCATCTATTTCATGACTAATTTTGAATACCCATATATTTTAAGTTATTAATTGTAACGAACTCATTGTTACGTTAACTAAACAAAGTTTATGATAAAAAAAAATCTTTTGTTTTACATTAGGATCTTAAACTCGTTATAACATAATAAAAAAATACATCATTGTAATTGAAATGACACATAAACATTGCATTATCATAACTAAAATCAGCACAATCAACACATATGCAATGAATCAATCAACACATCATCATAACTATCAACGACACAATCAACACATCACATTCAACTGAAACAATATAGAACTGAATGATAAACCATGTCATTGAGAATTTAAAGAACTATGCATCCAACCTATCATGCATGGTTAGGACCTCCAAGACATATAAGCAATGCTCAAGCCCAAGATTCATCCGATTGATTTTGACCACTTAAGTTCTCAGGGCTGACGAATTTTCTGAGGAACAAGGAGGCATCCAAATCCACAATCAACACATAACATCCAACTGAAGCAATATAGAACTGAATGATAAACCATGTCACTGAGAATTTAAAGAACTATGCATCCAACCTATCATGCATGGTTAGGACCTCCAAGACATATAAGAAATGCTCAAGCCCAGGATTCATCCGATTGATTTTGACCACTTAAGTTTTCAGGGCTGGCGACTTTTCTGAGGAACAAGGAGGCGTCCAAATCCCACTAGCACAATCAAATCGAAATCCAACTAGCTCGATCAATCCTCATCATTATTATTTATGGCGCAAGAGTAATCAAATTTATTTTATATGGGCAAGAAATTATAAATACTTAAAATAATCCTACAATCACATAGTTAATGACACGAGCGTATTCTAATCACTTAATTAAACATACATCAACATTATTACATGGCACATGAGTAATAAAACTACTAAAACAATCTTACATCAACATTATTTAGTGATGCACTAAAATATAATTACTCAAACAATCATATATCAACAAAATTAATGACGCAAGGGTAATCTAATCTCTAAAGCAGTCATACATCAATCATTTGACCATCATTTTATCGTGATCAAATAAAAATAGAAAAAAAAATAAAAAAATTTAAGCTTTAAACAATACTTCACATAAAAGTTTATTTAATCCTCATTAGAAAATTGCAAATCGTTTTCATTAAGGTTTTCGTTAAGGTGTAGAATTAGTTATCAAGTGCTTCCAGTTCTATAACAACACATCAACATGTAGTTCAACTATACTCTCCTTTAATTTAGGATTCATTTAAGAATGAAAAAGGAATTTAATATCAGAGACGATTCCATTTAAGACACCCATAAGAGATCGATCCTTTACCACAAGACAAAAGAATTTAGAATCAAGGTACCATCCACAAGTAAGGCCTTATGGGTATCAAATTTCATCTCTGAAACTTAAGGGTTCCAATACTACTATAGCATTCCTTAAGGGACTATAAGATTTATCCAAATAAGTAATAATAAGAGTTATAGCTGCTTGCACATCTAAATTAAAGGACTTAGAAGAGACCCAACCTTATGGTCCCAATACACATTGCCCAACGCTTAAAGGAGATCAACTTACCTTAATAAATGGAACTTATAAGAAACTAAAATTTTCCACTTAAATCTAAAGGAAAACCGAGCTTATAATTAACAAAATATGTATTGAGATTCGCTGCAATTTCCAAATTCATCTACAAGAATTATGAGAGAACTCTTCCCTAATCTATAAATTACAAGTGATTTTAACTGTTGACTTCCAACCAAAGGAATACCATGAGGAGTTAGGCTACCTTGCACCTTCTTTAGAATTCAAGAGGATCTACATAGTTAAACTAAATCTCAGAAATACGACCGTTCAATTTACATCCGAAATAGCTAGGTTGGAAATTGACCATTTAATTAGAAAAAAAAAGGCGAACTACCCTTCATAGAATTTCCTTGAGAAAATACGAATATAGCTGGGGTGGTTAGGCGATAATGAAATTCTGAAGCGATATTTAGTTCACCCCTCCCCATGCCACCGAACAAGTAATCCCGAGCACCAAGGAAGCACTCACACCTAGCACCCAGGCCCAGCTCCACGAGCACCCAGCCACGGACGGAGAGGGGTGATCACTGGCGTGGAGTATTCCACAACGTTTGACAGAGAATTCTGGATATCGAGAAGCAGAGTCCAGAACCTCGATTAGGTTTCCTAAGGCGAAGCTTGAAACCTCTCAATCCAATTGACAGAGTTTAACCTGCACTCACCAAAAACCGCGTTCGGATCTGGTCATGGTTGGCAGCATTTGCCCACACGAAAAGTGATTGGATCAAGGTTTCGACAACCATTGCACCGTTCACCCACGCGAAACGATATTGGAGCTGGTGGGGTTCGACATCCATTGCAGCGTCCACCCACGTGAAACAGGATTCGAGCTAGAGGGGTTCGACAATCAATCCACAGAGGCCAAAGGAATTCTACCCAAATTTAGAGTCTTCACGAGCTACTTACTCCAGAAGCGCTAACCGACTATACCGTGAGAAAGAAGAAGGCTACAATAATCGTTGGGTGGTTGACAGATCGGGGGGATGAGTCTGGCCGCAATTTCACACCAGTTCGACGAAAACGAGAGCGAACTTGAGAGTCTTCACTAATACCTTCCGAAATTCAATTTTTAAGCCGAAAGAAACGAAACTGCAATCGTTTAGCAGAAAGGGTTCATCCAGACAGTAAGATTTTTATCTTGGCAAGCCAACAATGGCAGCGCTGTCATTAAGAGTCCTCCAGATTTACAGAAGGAATAAGATGGACCCAACAAAGCTAAATTCGGTACCAATTTAATCGTGACTAATGCGAAATTGCTTCAGGGATCCAAGTTACTACCAACAACCACCAATTCCTTCCGAAGTAAAGGATTTACGAATCCTTTTCAAGGATCAATCTCTAAGTTCCAAAGGCGCTGGCAAGGATGGGAGGGTCTCGACAGTTTACACAGATTGAGTTCCAGAATGACAATTGGGCATAAGATCAGGATGAAGACAAGGACAGCTGGCCACAATTATGGTAAAGTTGGACTCGCGGTTACATGGGTTTAAGGATGCTAATCTATAATGCGCACAACAGGGTTACATATTGGACATACCAATAATTTCAACGAAAAATTAAACTAGAATTCACGACTCTGCATCCCGCGGGTCGCTCTCATAAGTTATAAACACTGGGTTAAATGGAAAAACCAAACAAGGAGGAAATTTTGAATGCTTAAATTATTAATTAAAGAAAAACTCCAATACCAAATGTTCACTGTCTATATTTCACAACCAACAAGATTCAGTCAATTCGATTTTAGAATTACAACCTGGTTCATGGCGAATCTCCAACATAAATTTTACACAATTAAATCTAAAAGTAATCACAATTCTGATAACAAGAAAATACTGTAACCAACGATGATGGAATCAAGGATGTTCTTCGGAAAATTGAGCACCTTTCTAGGGGTTCTTCGGAAAATTGAGCACCTCACAAGATAGAGCCACCACTCCCTTCCAAGTTAGGTATCCCAACACTGACAAGTAAAACCAATTAAAATTTATGCAACATAACCTTACCCATCCATTGTGTGATCATTTTTCCTCACCCTCATTTGGTTTATAGGAGTTTACTTAATGACACATTCACTTACACATTTGGTTCACCTTTTAATTATTTAATTAAGAATTATTTCCCCCATACACTTTTCACCCTCTACAAGAAAATTCTTTGATGCTTTAATCATTTCTTATCTTACATTTTGATTTGGAGTTTTAATGCACAAGTGTATTAACTCAATCTGTAGGTTAAACTCATATTTCTTAATTTCTTAAATTTATTTACCTCTTTCCTATTTTACTTAATTTAAAATTTGGTTTTATCATTCTCACCAAACTTAGACTCGCGATTATTTTTTAATAGGTTTAGACTTCCATTGGGGATACCATTACTAATTTCATTCTTTAATTAATTAATTATTAATTAATTAATCCGACATTGTTCAAGATTTTACAGGGTTTAATATTTGCTCAAAGTTTTTTAGGCCACATAGATTCATTGACTCAAGTTTTAATTCTGCGATGTGCCCTTCAAGACGCACTCTGTAAACAAAGGGTGTCACTCGCCATTGATTCAAATTTTTAATTACATGACGTCCCCTTCAAGATGCACTCTATGCTCCAAGGGTGGCACTCGCCTTTGACTAGTTTTGGTAGTTGTACAACTCTTGGAATCAACACTCCATTAGGAGACCTTGTGAGAGACTGAGGGCTTCTATGGAATAAGTACATTGCCTTATTGCGTGCCCCTTAGAATCTTCATGAGCAACTGTCTCAGTCTACCCTCACGACATTGTGGACCTCTCAAACTAGGTAATCGTTAACCTACAATTCGAGCCATGATGACAGTGCTAGTAGGCTATGACATGGATGTTGCCACACCTCTCCCTCAATATATGGTATATGTTCATGGACCCTTTACTCCTTATTTGAGTCATATTAGCAAGAAATATTCATCATGCATTCATCAATGAAACAATGTTAATAATCCATAAACAACATCATAATATAATCAATCATATGTCACATATGCATTAATCAAATACTCAAACCAATACAATCGACTCCCTGACTCAATCTGAAGTCTAAGAAGGTCCATTGATGCCATCGTCATCCTCAATCTGTCGAGTGTCCTTCACACTCAGGGGAAACTCATCAATAACATCTGTCAATACACATATATCAATAACATCAAATCATAATTATCAACATTATCATAAGTTCAACAAGAGAAATATACAATCATGTACTTTAACCGGATCACTTGCACGCAAGTGTCCGCAAAGAATAATTCAGTAACATGTGCTTGCAAGAGAGGAATGTTACATACACCCCCTCTTGTTTTAAACTCCGTCTTGAAGTTTTATACTATATAACATGTAGTAAGTAAAGCCTATGACAAGATCTATATATCTAAACTATGAAATAAATATGGAAACTACTAGCGCATATCATATGCGTCCTCCTAGGTAGCTGAGTGTGGAATATATTTGTCCCAAAGGACCTTGACCTGATCGATTGTTCGATGTCATAGTTGTCGAATGTGATGGTCCAAAATGCGGATTGGATCCACCATGAGTGCACCCTCGTCCGACACTGCAAGGAACTGATGTCAATCTCATGTGTAGGATTACTATCATATTGTCGCAAAATAGATACAAGAAAAACATCGTGCATATCCCTGAAAGAGTGAGGCAAGGCTAGTCGATAGGCCGTGACTCCTTTCCTTTCCACATATTCGAAAGGTCCCACACACTTAGGAGAGAGTTTAGCACCCTTTCCAAACTTGATCGAGCTCTTGTGTAGTTCCACCCGCAAGAAAACTCGATCGACAGCTTCATAATTATGGTCAACACGACACACATCAACATAACTTTTTTGTTGATCTTGCACTTCTTTTATCCTTTGTCTTATCATTTACATTTGTTCTTCCATTTCTTGGATCATTCAGGTCCCACCAGAACCCTATCTGTAAGTTGATCCCTGCTCAATAGTGTCCAACATGGTCGCGCGTAGAGAAACTCAACAGTGCCATCTTAACGATACCTTGATAGTTGTTCTACACAACTCTGCTAGTGGCAAGAACTCTTCCTAATTTTTTTTTTCGTCCAACAGATATATACACAACATATCTTCCAAAATTTGGTTCGTTCCTTCTATCCTCCCATCTGTCTTAGGGTGATATGTTGTATTAAAGTTTAGTTGTGTTCCCAAGGACTCTTGGGAACTAGTCCAAAATCGTCCTATAAACATTACTTCTCTATCAGATATGATTCTTTTGGGCATTCTGGGCAGTCTCACAATCTTGCTGACAAAAATTCTAGGTATGTCTGCTGCCTGATATGTCGTATGCACCAGAATAAAATGTGCACTCTTCATTAGAGTGTTAACTACCACGAATATCGAGTCATACCTCCTTACCATCAGCGATAATCCAATAATGAATTCTATCAAAATGACCTCCCATTTCGATTCTGAAATAGAGTGGGGCTTTAGTAATCCTGATGAATGTCTATGTTTAGCCTTCACTCGCTGACATTCTAGACACCTTGCCACATAGCTAACTATGTTCTCCTTCATCCCTTCCAAAAGAATAAGGGCTTAAGGTCTAACCTTATCTTTGTGACTCCAGGATGAGCCATGTATACTACTGTAGGATATTTTCTTAAGTTCAAACTTCTCAATTCATCGTTAGGAGGTAAGTAAATCTAGTTATTAAAACTCATCAATCCATCGTTGTCCAATGTGTATCCTTCAAACCTTGGTACCAACATGGTGTCTTGTCCGATATTTTCCTTAACCTCTTTATACCAGTCATCATCACACTATAGTTACAATTTTTTCTTGAAGATTCATCTGAAGAGGTATCATCGGAAATATGTGTGGTCTTTGAATCAATGCATCTGCCACTTTGTTCACTATTCCCTTTGTGTAATGAATCTTCAATTTGTATTCGCTAAGAAATTATGACAAACGCCTTTGTCGTACGTTCAAGTCACCTTGCATAAATACGTGCTGCAATCCACAATGATATGTTTTTAATTTGAATTTCCATCCAATCATACAGTGTCTTTATATTATCAAGGCATACACAATGGCCAAAAACTCCAAATCATGTGTTGTGTAGTTCTCCTCATGCTTTATTAATTTCCTTGATATGTAAGTGATCACTCGAATGTATTACATCAAGACTATGCATAAGCCTTCCTTGGATGCGTCTGTGCATACCATGAATTCACACCTTCTTGTTGGAGGTGTAGTCATGAAGTGAAACGCACATCGCCATGTTATCCAACCATGCCCCAATGATTAAGTTGTTTGTGGCACCCACAAACTCGGTAACTTAACCTTCTCGATTTCTTTGTGAATGCCACAACTTCCAACTAGAGAGAACTGTGAACCCTCATTGGGCGCAACCTCACTATCCTCATATCTATCTAGTCAGTTAATCAAGGCCTCTAACATCCTCTGAAAGGACCTCATGAATCCGACCACATCTCCACAACAAACCGCTACTGTCCAATGACTTGTTCATCGTCTTGGGGGTTGGACCCCTTTGGCGTGGACGTGACTAGAGGCGTGCCACCTCTACCCCTATAACCACGTTCTCTACCTCCATGATGTCCTCTAACCATGATTACCAGATGGATGAAATTAAATTTTAATTAGCAATAACTTATTAACCAAGTGTTTATTACAGTGGAAGGTGTAATGATTACCAAGTCGCAAGGTTGAACCTACTCTGATACTGTTAGCACTCTGTAATTTTTCCCAAGGATGAAAGGCAATCACAGAGGCAACATCAAAACCGCTGCGAGTCTTGGATCTAGCCCTCCAAGACCCAGAGAGGGATCTCTCTGTCTAGTATAGCTTTGTTTGAAGAGGTATCAGGCTAGTTATGAAGAACAATGGGCTTTGTTTTCAAAGGGTTTTTTAAGTTGGTTGAGACAAACTACACATCCATTGGGCTATGGGGTCTGTATTTGATAAAATCTAAGATACAACCAGAAACGCTGAAGAAATCCTTCACAAGGCGAGATAACACACTCACTGGATCTTTAATAATTTAAAGGATGATCAGAAGAAGAGATAAGGAAATAACTCCAACCAACAAGCACTTAAGAATCTCTTAATTGAAGATATTTAGAAGATGAACATTAAAATCTTTAGAATCGAAAAAAGGGTATCAAAGATAAATCCTGAGACATACGCTACTCTTAAAGATTAGTTTCAGAGAAAAGAGATGATTACAGAGCAAGAAAACATTTAACTGAGAAAATCACATCACCAGTGAACATGCGTAGGAATCCTGTAAAGTGCCTCTTTCATTAATGGCAGATCTATTCAAAAATGTTACAGCTTGATAACCATAGGGCGTGAAGATCCAACCCTTTTACATTAAAATCATCCCAATAAATAATATAGATCTTATCCTCAATTTCCGAGAGTTGGTTCAACCGCCTCGGCCAAAAATAGCCACCACTCCCAGAAAATTCAGAGTTTTCTGCCATAAAAAATGGACCGTTTTTCTGCAAAATAGGGGTCCAATCAGACGTGATTATTTCTTCAATGATGACACCTGGGAGAAAACTGAAAGAGTTTATTTCCAAATTCGTCCCCAGCTGGGCGTGACAGCTCCTGAAAGATCGGGACTGAAACGGAAAATGGCAAATCTGGAAAAATAGGCCCCGAAGATGCCTTAAAATATCTCTTCTCGTGACCCCGTTGCAAAAAATGAGAGAGGTTTCTGTTCCTCATCCCGTGCTGAGAAAAAACCTCTCTCAGATTTTGAAAATTCATCTCCGTTTGCTCAAAAATTTGTCTGGAATATGACAGGGTGAAGTAGGCAAAATTTGGTTAAAATGGGGAAAGTGGTTTTTGGCGGGAGAGGGGTATTCCGGACCCCCCCCCCCACTCGTTAAATTTAGACCGCCCGGGGGGTCCGGAATCGAACCTGGGTCGTTGATTTGGTTGGTTGTCCCCGGGCCGTTCAGATCTGCAAGGTTTTTATTTCGAATTCCGGACCCCCCCCCTCGTTAAATTTCGGAAGGTGGGGGGGGCTCCAGAATTATTTTGGAGCGTTGATTTAATTTAAGGCATGTGATGAAGTGCAAGGGGGTATGGAAAATGCATGGGAGTTTAGGTGAGGGCGGGAGTGTAAGTGGGATAGTGGATGGTGACGTAGGGGAGTTGGGGAGTGGAGGGTGAGGTGGGGATGGTGGGGAGTGACGTGAGGGGGGGGACATGAGTGGGATGTGAGGTGGGAGTGACGTAGGGAGGATGATGCGTGGAGGTAAGTGGAAGGGGGATGGGGAGTGGACGTGAGGTAAGTGGGAAAGGGTAGAATAGACTTAGGATTATTTATTTTTCTTTTGTTTTAATTTTTAATTGTTTTTTTAATATTTTATTATATTTTAGTTTTGTTATTTTATATATTTTTTAATATTTTGTTTTTAATTTTATGTTTATTTATATTATGTTTTATTCCCTTTGGTTTTTTTAATGTTTTTTGAATGTTTTTGTATTTTGTTTTATTTCTTTTTCTTTTTAATATTAATTAACAAGTTATTACACTAACTTATTACTTTAGTTACTAACCTAGGTATTAAACTTAACTAATAATTGATTAATTAATAATCAATAAATAATTAATCAATTATTAAAGTAGTTGTTTATTAATCATTTTAACTTAGTCTAACTTTATTGCTTTATCCTAAGTCCATTTATGCAGGGATGGAAGGCGGGAAAAGTAGTCGGTGGGGCAACAAGACAAGGGAGTGTGGGCGCAGCGTGGATGAAGGATGAAGCATGGTGATGGAGAGTTGAGCGACAAGAATGGAGGGAGGAAAACGAAATCACCTGAGCCATACTTCGTCACCGGGAGAGATGCCAAATCAGCAGTCGAAGAATCGACTCGCCTATAATTATAGGACCCTAACATATAGGCTCCACCTGGGGATGACAACTTCTTTCAGGAGGTGTCAAGAACCACAGACTTCTAAACATGTAGACCAGAGATTTTTCCATTGGGATGATCCCAAAACCTTATTCTGCCACCTTTACTTGTTTTGTTCTTGCAACTGAAATAAAATCAACCGAACACTGCTGAAAAAGAAATGCTCAGAATGCTGAGCTTATTCACATTCTCCTACCTACCCTATGCTACTGATCATTTTGTAAAATCAAATAATACAAAAATGCCAATGAAGCCAATC
>ML794410.1:9559-39941 GCA_009831015.1 Picea engelmannii | reverse complement strand
TCGAATGCATGATAAGTTGTTCTTCTCATTAGCCATCCTCAGTTATCCCATTGATCCACACACTTTCATTATTCATGATTTCTTAAGTTACCAAGCATCCTTAGCCTACAACCCTAAGGAGTTTCTTGGAGTGATAACACACTCAATGGTAATCCCAATAATGCAGGGAAGTAAGAAACAAAACATTCAACATCATTCACACATATGAGATACACAGAGACAAATATTTCTTGAGGAAACCCATAAAGGGTAAAAACCTCTTCTTCTTTATATGATAAGTAATCTTTAAATTATGTACATTATCATACTTATGAGCACCAACTCATAATGAGGCTACAACCTCTTTTTTGCAAGCTGCTACTTGCTGAGAGCACCAACTCTATGGATTCTCTAGCACCCACTAGAAGGAAGCACCGACTCCCTGGTTTCTCTAGTGTCAACGAGAAGGAAGAACCAACTCCCTGGTTTCTGTAGCACCCACTAGAAGGAATATCCAACTCCTTGGCTTCTCTAGCACCCACTAGAAGGAAGCACCAACTCCCTAAGAGTTCCAGCACCAACTAGATGGAAGCACCAACTTCCTAAGAGTTCCAACACCAACTGGATGGAAGCACCAACTTCAAGTTACAAAGGCACCGACCTATATATCAGAGAACCAATGTTCTCCCTTGCACCACCCTACCACCCTGGTTTCTCTGGCTGCAACTAGATGGAAGCTACAACTCCCTATGTTCAAGAACCCACTTGAACCTCTAAGGACAACAGTCCTCCCTATCACCTCCCTACCACCATGAAATATCAATCTTTGCTACTGAAACTTATTACACTGATATAATGTTCATCAATGGCTTACCAGTCTCATCATTGTTCTGCTACACTGCCCTGCTTTGTCTGCCTCACTGTCTTCCAGCACACATGCCTTGCACTTTCTATTCTTCTTCCTTTTATGCTCTATGTGCCATGTCCATTTAATGCACCATTCCTCTTCTGTGTATTTCAGCTACTGCACACTACCTCCTTCTACACGCCTGAATCACTCTCAACAACAACCCTCATCTCTTCTTTGTTCTGCATTCTTATAGTCTCTGTGCACCTTGTGCATACTATATGTGCAATTATTTTGCATGCTCTACACCTCGCCATTGTTATCCACATCGGGATATTCACTGCCACCCCACATTGCCACCACTTCACTACCTCGAGAATCAACACACACTCTCTGTTCTGCATGTTCTCCTCGTGTCGAGTCCTCTTCCTGATCATCATGGAAATTCCTCGGCTTTTCTGGAGGTTATACCCATGCATTCATCATCACTGGGTGTTATGATGAGATTACTTAGCCTGTCTAGCAGTCGAGACTCTTCGTCTTCTCTATCATAGTCGAGCTCATCCTCTCTGTTGCAGTTATAGGCTTCAACGCTCTTCCATCTATCAATTGCCTCTGTGAACAGTCTTCATTCCACTGGCAGATGTCTTGAGACTCTTCAGCTCCTTTGGCAATCACACTGAGGCCTCTTTTATTTTTCTGTGTAGAAACAATTAGTGGTTTCTAGCAGTTACACTGTGAACCTCTTGAGCCTTATGCCTTTGGCACCTTTCACCTTTCCTTTCACATGTGGCCTCAGGCAGTGACCACATGCCTATTCAAAAGGCGCTTTCGCGATTCGCATTTCGACAATTCCTGTTGTGAGGCATATTGACTCTCCAAGTCGATATATCCGAAATGGAGATTAGCTTTTTGATAGCTCCTCCCTTGAGCCTTCATAAATGTGACCATAGGTTATGACCAGGGGCCAATTTTGAACACGCATTTCGCACTTCGGCATTTTGGCATTTCGACATTCTTGTGGTGAAGAGTCTTGACTCTTCATGTTACAATCGCCAAAAAGGATCTTAGCTTGGTGCTAGATCCTCCCTCTCACATGACCACTGACGGTGACCATAGCCTACACCAAAAGATATTTCGGCATTTTTCATTTCAACGTTTCGGTATTTCTGTGGTGAAGTGTTTCGACACTCCAAGTCACGAACCCCGAAATTTTCAACATTTCGCAGTTCGGCGTTTCGACATTTCTGTGTTGAAGTGTTTCGACACTCCAAGTCATGAACCCCGAAATTTTTGGCGTTTCGCATTTCGCAACTTTGGGACTCCTGTGATGAAGAGTCTCGACTCTTCATGTTGCGATCGCCGAAACTCCAAAATTGAGTCAAATCAACGGTCCATAATCTTGATGGTTTGACGGTCCAGATCTTTTCGTGATTTCACATATTGTGAGTTCCCGCTGTGAGTTGCTTCCTTGACTCCTCCAACTCCTGGTATCCTAAACTCTAAAATGGAGTCAAATCAACGATCCACAATCTCCCTTTGATCAACGACTCAGATTAAGTTGTGGTTTCGCATTTCGCGATTTCATCATTCTTGTCGTGAGTGTTCTTGACACCTCCAACTCCCTGTATCCGAAACTCCAAAATGGAATCAGATCAATAGTCCATGATATCCCTTTGATAAACGACTTAGATTAAGTCGTGGTTTCTCATTTTGCTCTTTTGGCATTCTTGTTGTGAGTGTCCTAAACACCTCCAACTCCCGGTATATGAAACTCCAAAATGGAGATTACGTCGTGGTTTCACATTTAGTGATTTTCTGTTGTGAGTTGCTTCCCTGACTCCTGGAGTTTATGCTTCTGAATGGGATCCAACGATCACTTGCTGAACTTGCCATTGCCATGCCATTATCCCTGCGTTGTTGGTCATGATATTTTCCATCAATGAAAAACACGCATACTCTACACTATCTCTTCTGATCTTATTGAGTTTTCTCTGTTGCGTCATCCCAAAATACTTCTGGTGCCCGCCTGGCACATTTTTTCTATACTTAAGCCATCGTCATTGTTGTACTTTCCATCAATGACAAGAATACGCTGCCTATAAAACATGCCAACAATCTCCCCCTTTGGCATTGATGGCAACAAAGGCTCCCATACTGTTTTCTCCCCCTTTGGCATTGATGGCAACAAAGGCTCCCATACTCTTTTCTCCCCCTTTGACATCAATGTTAAAGAAAACACGCTCCCCCTGAGATGTTGCAATATTTTTATGAGGTATCAGATATCAAACCAACATAAACTCCCGCTGACAAGTTGGACTCTCTTATTTGAGGCCTGCAGAATATTTATATCTAAACCAGAGTCTTCTCCTTCTAATTCTTGGACCTGTTCATCTTCAGCTTTCACTGTATCCTCTGTAGAATACTCAATATTGCTCACCTCTCTTACTAGGACTCCTTCATCAACCTTTTCTTGCCATAACTGGATGACTCCCCCTGTCACTGTTCTCTCTTCTTCTAACTATTTTCCCCCTTTGTTCCTAAAAGGTTATCTTTCCTTGACAAGGTCTTTCCTCTTGTTATCTTTACAAGATGTCATGTATATCATTTTGTAAAACAAAATGTTGTTGTTGAAGATGTTGTTGTCCTACTGAAACACTGCGTAATTGTAGCTTGTACTTTTTAAATAACCCTTGGATCTCCCCATTGATTCTCATTGATCTCTATTATTTCAATTTCATTTTTCTTCCATGATGCATACAATCCAAGGATTTTATGACCATATTCAATCACAAGAAAAAACCGCTACAACCACTCTCATACCTGCTTTTCTTTTTCACAGATGAAGGACCTGTATCGGGTTTCTTAGGAGTATTGATTTCTTCCGTGTTGAGTCCAATACCAGATTTGTCATTTGGTGATCTCTGACTATCCAAGATTTTATCCAGGGTCATGGAACTATTCAAGAACTTGATTTGGGTGTTTGACTTCTCAACCTTCAAAACTTCTACTTCCAGCTTATGACACAATTCTTCTCCTACTTCTTCCATGGGATAAATGCTAACTGAACATTTTTTTATTGTATTTGAATCTTCTTCTTTAATTGCAGGGGAGGATTCAACATCAACATTGTTGTTTGTCCTTATGATTTTAGCCACCACTTGTCCTGAGTTTACAGACTTTATATTACAGTCTTTGGAAAGGACCACCTCTTTACATCCTCTGTCACACATTTGACTTACATTGAGCAAATTATGTTTCATCCCATCTATAGGAAAATCATCCTGAGAATCTCCTTTTCCATTACTTAAACTCACCATCCATTTATCCTTGTTTTTACCTGGTTCATCATTTTCAAGGATCACATTTCATGTTTTGATTTTGCTTATAAGCAGAAGCCTATCCTTTTCTCTAGTCATGTGATTGGAACATCTACTATCTTTATTCCAGGGGTTCTTTTGTCTTTGAGCCGACAACACTAATCCGCACTTATCACTTTCTTTCTTCTTCCAAACCTTGACATTTTCAGTAGAGGAATTCAAATCTGATTTATAGTTCTTTAAGAAACAATCAATAGCTTTATGTCCATAGTTATGACAGATGTAGCATTCTGGTTCGTTGATAAAAGAGTCAAAATGATTGTTATGCTTAACCTGTGTCATTTTCCCATCCATCAAGTGATTTTCAATCTGTGGAGGTTTTTTACTTAGGTATCTCATTCGTTGTTGTGGTAGATATCTATACCTTGAATGTCTTGCTTGCTCATATCTAAATTTTAAAGAACAGTTTACAACTTTGTGACCAAAGTTAGAACAAAAAAAACAATATCCATAGAAAAATCCTTGGTACCTTGAAAATGGTTGTCTTCTTTCAGCAGGTTCATTTCTTCCATGCTAATGATTTCCTTGAGAAGGGAGTGCATTATTTCTTTGTTCTACAGATTCAGTCCTGACACCTTTTTCTTTACTCCTCCTGGGCGACTAATTGTCTTCCTTTGTTTCTGCAGGTTTGTTGTTGTCATTGGTTGTAGATTTGAAAAACTTGATGGGTTCTTTGTTTCTTGGCTGACCACTACTTGATCCCTCTTCATAACCCAAACCAATTTTTAGCTTTGGATTCCTTTGCTGATTTAGAATGGTGGATAATCCTTCTGAGGCTTTGATACTTGACATATTTTGATGCTACAAGGCTTGAAACTTCTCCAACTCTTTCCTTGTTTTCACTACTTATTCTTCCAGGGCTTCAGATCTTGCCTTATTTTCTGATAATTGTTGTTTTAGAATGTCCTATATTTTCTTTGCCTCTTATAATTCCACTTTTAGTAGGGAAAAGTCTTCATCCGATTTTTTAGTGCCTTTCTTGAACTGTATCAGCAATTGTTTTTTCTTTCTCTTCTTAAGTCTGAGTCTGTCAATCTCTTCCAAAGCACTGATCAACTCTCTTTCCAAGTCAACCAAAACTTCTTCATCATTACCATCACTACTTGTGCTTTTATTATCATAATCCTCTTTGGCCATAAGCATGAAGTCATTTACCTTATCTTCACAGGAAGAGTCACTATCGGTGTCTTCTGAGGAGTCCTCATTGTTTACACATAAAATTTTCTTTCTATCAAATCTTTTGGATTTGTACTTGTCTTCACCTTTAGAGTTCTGGTCCTTCTTATTGTGTGGACACTTATTTTCGAAGTGACCCATCTTACCATGGTTAAAACATTTGAGGGGAAGCTTGCCTTGGTAATTGCCTGATCCTTTCTTTAGTCTTCTCAAATTTTTCTTCAATTTCATTAGGCTCGGAATATTCATTCTTATCTACTTTAAATGATGCTTCTCTAGAGGTGGGCTTATCTGTAACTATCCTCATTTCATATGCAGTCAACGTTCCTAGAAGTTGATCAAAATCCAAATATTTTTCATTAAGTTCTTCTATAGCTGAGACCTTTGGGTTGAACCTATCTGGCAGAGATCTCAAAATTTTATGAACTAAAGAGGGTTCCTCAATTTTTTCACCAAGTGCTTTCATTGCATTTACTAGTACTTCAACTCTCAGAAAATAATTCCCAATGGTTTCATCTTCTTTCATCTGTAGCTTTTCAAACTATACTTTGTAGGTTTGAAGCTTGGCATCTTTTACCTTCTCATTACCTTCATAATTGCTAATGAGTTTGTCCCACATTTCTTTGGCAGTTTGAAGATGCATCACCTTTACAAACTCGGCTTCTGCAAGTCCATTCAAGATAACATTCATTCCCTTAGCATTAAAGCTAAATTCTAACTTATCATCATTGGAAGCTATCACAACAGGCTTTATGTATCCAGTCTCTACTACATCCCAAACATCAGCACCTAAGGCCATTAGGTATGTTCTCATTCTAACCTTCCAGAAGGTGAAGTTTGTTCCATTGAACAGAGGGGCCTTATTGGTTGAATTTCCTTCATGGCTTGAAATGTTTAAGCTCTAGGATTTGCCCTTAGATAAAAGGGGCTGGCTCTGATACCAATTGTTGGATAATTGAGAGGGGGGGTGAATCAGTTGTTACGATGCTTAAACAATTATGCTTATTTTAAAATCTTTATAGAGCACTCAATGACAATCAAAATAATGCAGGGAAGTAAGTAATAGAACATTTAGCATCATTCACACATATGATATACACAAAGACAGATATTTCCTGAGGAAACCCATAAAGGGTAAAAACCTCTTCTTCTTTATACGATAATTAATCTTTACATTCTGTACATTATCATACTTATGAGCATGAACTCATAATGAGGCTACAACCTCTGTTTTGAAAGATGCTACTTGCTAAGAGCACCAACTCTCTGGATTCTCTAGTACCCACTAGAAGGAAGCACCGACTCCCTGGTTTCTCTCGCACCCACTAGAAGGAAGCACCAACTCCCTAGTTTCTCTAGCACCCACTAGAAGGAAGCACAAACTCCCTAGTTTCTCTAGCACCAACTAGAAGGAAGCACCAATTCCCTAAGAGTTCCAGCACCAACTGGATGGAAGCACCAACTTCCTAAGAGTTCCAGCACCAACTGGATGGAAGCACCAACTTCCAGTTACACAGGCACCAACCTATATATCAGAGAACCAATGTTCTCCCTTACACCACCTTGCCACCTTGGTTTCTCTAGCTGCAACCAGATGGAAGCTACAAATCCCTTTGTTCAAGAACCCACTTGAACCTCTGAGGACAACAGTCCTCCCTAGCACCTCCCTACCACCCTGAAATATCAATCTTTTCTATTGAAACTTATTACAGTGATATAATGTTCATCAATGGCTTACCAGTCCCATCACTATTCTGCTACACTGCCCTACTCTATCTGCCTCACTGTCTTCCTGCACACATGCCTTGCACTTTCTGTTCTTTTGCCTTTTATGCTCTGTGCGCCATGTCCATTCAATGCACCATTCCTCTTCTGTGTATTTCAGCTGCTTCTCACTGCCTCCTTCTACACTCCTAAATCACTCTCAACAATATCCCTCATCTCTTCTTTGTTCTGTATTCTTATAGTCTCTCTGGACCTTGTGCATACTATATGCGCTGCTTTTGCATGCTCTACACCTCGCCATTGTTCTCCACATCGGGATATTCACTACCACTCCACATTGCCACCGCTTCACTACCTATAGCATCAACACACACTCTCTGTTCTGCATGTTCTCCTCATGTCGAGTCCTCTTCCTGATCATCATGGAAATTCCTTTGCTTTTCTGGCAGTTATACCCATGCATTCATCATCATTGGGTGTTATGCTGAGATTCCTTAGTCTGTCTAGCAATCAAGACTCTTCATCTTCTCTATCATAGTCGAGCTCATCCTCTCTATTGTAGTTACAAGCTTCAACACTCTTCCATCTTTCAATCGCCTCTATGAACAATCTTCATTCCACTGGCATATGCCTTGAGACTCTTCATCTCCTCTAGCAATCACACTAAGGCCTCTTTGATTTTTTTGTGTAGAAATAATCAGTGGTTTCTGGAAGTTACACTGTGAACCTCTTGAGCCTTATGCCTTTTTCACCTTTCACCTTTCCTTTCACATGTGGCCTTAGGCGGTGACCACATGCCTGTTCAGAAGGTGCTTTTGCGATTCACATTTCGGCAATTCATGTTGTGAGGCATCTCGACTCTCAAAAACGCGATCTTCGAAATGCAGATTAGCTTCGTGCTAGCTCCTCCCTTGATATTTCGTCGATGTGACCATAGGTTATGACCAGGGGCCAATTTTTAACACACATTTCGCATTTCGACATTTCAACATTTCGACATTCTTGTGGTGAAGAGTCTCGACTCTTCATGTTACAATCACTGAAAAGGAGCTTAGCTTGATGCTAGTTCCTCCCTCTCACATGATCACTGATGGTGACCATATCCTACACCAAAAGGTATTTTGGTGTTTCACATTTCGGCGTTTCGGCATTTATGTGGTGAAGTGTTTCGACACTCCAAGTCACAAACCCCAAAATTTTCGGCGTTTTGCATTTCGACGCTTCGGCATTTCTGTGTTGAAGTGTTTCGACACTCTAAGTCATGAACCCCAAAATTTCCGACGTTTCACATTTCGCAACTTTGGGACTCCTGTGATGAAGAGTCTCGACTCTTCATGTTGTGATCGCCGAAACTCCTAAATCGAGTCAGATCAACAGTCCACAATCTTGATGGTTCGACGGTCTAGATCTTTTCGTGATTTCGCATATCACAAATTCCTGCCATGAGTTTCTTCCCTGAATCCTCCAACTCTTGGTATCTGAAACTATAAAATGGATTCAGATCAATGGTACACAATCTCCCTTTGATCAATGACTCAGATTAAGTCGTGATTTCTCATTTCGCGATTTTGTCATTCTTGTCATGAGTGTTCTTGACACCTCCAACTCTTGGTATTTGAAACTCCGAAATTGAGTCAAATCAATGGTCCATGATCTCCCTTTGATAAACGACTCAGATTAAGTCGTGGTTTCACATTTCACAATTTTGGCATTTTTTTCATGAGTGTCCTAGACACCTCCAACTCCTGGTATCCGAAACTCTGAAATGGAGATTAAGTCGTGGTTTCACATTTAACGATTTTCTACCGTGAGTTGCTTCCTTGACTCTTGGAGTTTATGCTTCTGAATGGGATCCAATGATCACTTGTTGAAATTTCCATTGCCATGCCATTATCCCTGCATTGTTGGTCATGATCTTTTCCATCAATGACAAACACGCATACTCTTCACTATCTCTTCTGAACTTATCGAGCTTGCTCTGCTGTGTCTTCCCAAAATACTTCTGGTGCCCACCTGGCACATTCTCCCTGTACTTAAGCCATTGTCATTGTTGTACTTGCCATAAATGACAAGAATACGCTGCCTATAAAACATGCCAACAGAAGTTGGAATCTTCAGGGCATGGAATCTATAGGAGAATCCATGAACCCAAGAGCTAAAGTGAAACATGAGGAAGAACATGAAGATTCCAAGAAAGAAGGAAAAGCCAGAACAACCAGTTATTATACCGAGAATGAAAATACTACTAGTCTGGTTTGAACCCACTAGAAGCAATAAAGTAGAAGAAATGGAAGTTATGATAAATAACAATATATGTAAGAAATTTTGAAAAAAGGTTATGAATGGAAGCATTGCGAGATTCAGAACTAGAGGTTATTCCAGAAGGAGGAAAAGGCTACGATAAAATCTTGTTCCCATAAAACATATATACCTCTATCTGAGCTATTATGTCTCTTGCAGTATCCATGGATTGAAGTTTAC
Organism: Picea engelmannii; assembly: GCA_009831015.1. Classification (NCBI taxonomy): domain Eukaryota; kingdom Viridiplantae; phylum Streptophyta; class Pinopsida; order Pinales; family Pinaceae; genus Picea; species Picea engelmannii. The sequence goes on along the minus strand of ML794410.1, from coordinate 30,353 downwards.
ATAAGTTGGTTGTAAAATACTGTTTTCCCAATAGATCATTTGAGGAAGAATCTTATGTAAAGAAATCTCAAGGTTTTGAGGTATACCAAAAAGAGACCCATGTATGTAGATATAAGAAGACCTTGTATGGATTCAAAAAAATTGATGCAGAGTATCTCATATACAACAGAAGCATGGTGAAAACTCTCTATGACGTATATAGTGTATCAGAATAGTTGCTCAGAAGTATGGGATGATGGATTGCTAATACATGGAAAACTCTCACGATGACAAAATAATTGCTACTTGATATGTTTCAGTTTGAGCCTTGCCACGATGTCATGAGATAGTAGGAAGAAAAAGTGTTGAATTCAACCATGATATATATTGTAATGATCAGAGATACATGAATCCATCAAGAGAAAACCAGTGCTCCATAATATACCAAAGTACATTGAGATCAAGCATTACATTCTCCGTGATGAAGTCCATAAAAGAAAAGTGGTTCTCCAATATATCTCCATAGATGAGCAGATAGCATATATTTTGGTAAAACCTTTGTCCAAGAAGAAAAGTTTGCAAGATGGAGCTCGTGGAGACGACTTCCTTATTGAAAAGGGAAGAGATTACTCCTAGGTTGGGAGGGAGCACTGATGTTTTATTTATTTATGGAAAGACATTTTTCAGTTCAAAAAATGGTCCATGATGAGCAGTTCCTTTCTAGTTTGAAAAGTGGTTTGAGATTTTTTACGAACAATAATTTTCTAGTTTGGAAAATGGTCCAGATCGGAAAGTCATTTTCATAATGAAAATGGTTCGATAGATTGTTGATGTACCATAGATAGAGATTCCCCTTATGAATAGTATGGGGGAATGGTCTAGGAAAATAATTCTTCTTGGAAGTCACTCTTAGTATTGGTCAGGTAGAATGGTCTTCCTTGTTGGGTAGTCATTCTTTCGAATTTCACACCTATGAGCAGTTTCGAAGAATGGTCCATTTTCGAGGTTGGTGTAGGACAATCATTTCCATTAGGAAATGGTTCAGATAGTCATTCACTAGCACAGACTCATTCTATCTAGGTTTAACTATCCTTAGTGTCGGAGGAATAGCCCAGTTAGGTGAATGGTCCAGGTTCAACAATCATGGAAAAGCATTCCCTAGGGAAGAATCATTCTCTCTAGGTTGCACTATGATTAGTGTTGGAGGAATGGCCCAATTAGGTGAATGGTCCAGGCTAAGAAATCATAGGCAATTATTCTTTTGTACTTGAGAATAATAGTCCATATAGCCCATGCATAATGTTTTACTTTCTGAGGGAAGATAATATTCCATATCTCACAGATGTGAGTTGAATAATGGACCATATGACTCAGTTTATATCATGATATTGTTTCTATGCAGGTTGATATCAGATGATATGATTTCTATGGAGACTGTATGTCTTTGGAAAATAGATGCATGCTATTGTGGTGGATGTGTTCCTCTGGTTGTGACTATGTGTCACTCATTAAGTAGACATGTGCTACTTGGTGTGGTTGTGTACCACTGGATGGTAGTTGTGTATTACTATGGATAGACACAGTTGTGTTCTATTTAATGACATTGTTCTGATTTCCATGTGCACTATTAGTAGTGTTGAACATTATTATTAGCTAGATGGATAGTCAGTGTGCTAGTGGACATACATTCTCCAGGAGGAAAATCGTCCATGGCATTTATTCTTCTAGGATGTATGTCTGGATTACAAGAATAGTCCTTGTATCCAAGGGTGTGGCTTCCAACATCTATTGGAATAGTTATTCTTCTAGGACATATTTCTGGATTAGAAGAATGGTCCATGTATCACTCTATGGAGTGAGTGACTTATTCAACATGATTCTTGATTACTCAGATGGAGTATAGCTTCGAGAGATCATGCATTTGATGCTATCAGATGATAATGATAGTGATGATGGTGGTCATGATATAATCATGAGATATCATGTATGGCTATGATGATGCTACTGATTGAATGGTATTTTTTGGCTCAATACCATTGCTTTCAATACCTCCCTATCTAGGAGGGAGTGTTTATATTATGGTAGTTGTGGGAGGTATTAACCTCCACATGTAACCCTAACAAGAATAGAATATTCTAGGAAGCAACAATAAACCCTAAAGCATTGGACATAACCCTAGAAGACAAGTCAACTAAAGGAAATATTTAATATTGAGTTTTTAGCCTCCAGAATGAAAAGTCGCCCCAAACAACTAAGGATATAAACAATATAAATATAGGACGTCAGATCTCATTTGATGCAGGATAATCACTCCACATGAGAAAAGTTTCATCTATCCAGCACATCAATGCTTATATAAGAAGGGGAGAGGTGCCAACCCTCTCATTTTACCCTCAATTATAAATTTTGAAATGTAATTAAAGCAAAATTAAATGTTGTAAGGCTTGGTAGAGCCAAGATGATGCCTTCGTATAGATTGTATATGTGATTGCCTTTAATAGGCCTCATTTGGACAGATCCTAAGAAATGCCTCAGATACGAAATGTTAATGATCATTCAATGTGATCTGCCTCAGTAGATAGGTGTTGTAAATGGTGATTAGACACTGTTAGGTAGCTTGGAGGGAAATCTCGTTGGACCCCTCTTGTATAAATATTTCCATTGTATTCCCAGTAGAGGTTGTTGTAAAAGGGGGATGAAAAATCATTGTAAGCTAAGGAGATTTGAGAGCCAAGACTCAGTTGCAGTCCGAGCCTACACCCATTGTAAATAGACATTCATGTTAATAAAAAGACAACAGTTTTTCCTGCATATGATTTTGTGTATGTTTGTGTATTTCATGAATGATTATCTGTGTGTGTGTTTATGAATATATGTTGTAGATGTATGATAGGTTTCCATCTGTAGGGCTAGACATAATTCTCTATATGTGAGTTTGTTGGATTATTCCTGGGTTCTTCAGGCTAAATGCAAGGACTGCATGATAGAGTATTGGAAACTCTGTGACCCAACGCAAGGAGTGTGTATCTGAACTCTGCTTCAAAGTTCAAAAGAGAACATGCTAGGAGGGCACACAAAAATAGTCTTAGACACAGAGAGGAGACTCAAGGTTACTTAACGCCTTGGAGGGGAAAGTCTGTGAAGGAGGAAGAAAAACCAGAGTTGTTGAACACTATGTAGAACAACTCTACAAGTGTGCATTGAGCAGATGCAGGAGATGCATTGGTTGAACCTGAAGTATTTTAGGAAGCAGGAGGAAGACTTGTTCTAGGAGTGCACTAGACCAACACTTAAATAAGGTGTTGAAAGTATGAAGTCGTCTGAAGGCTCAATCGAGTGCAAGGAGTGCACAGAGATGAACTTGTTTCAATTTTAGAAGCTCAAAAGGGAAAGCGTTAAGTGCCAGGAGGGTGCAAGAATTACATTGGAGAAAGAAAAGGGTCGAGTCCTTTAGAAAGTTTGAGCAACTACAAGACTTGAGAAAACTAGTGCAAGTTTGCACAAAAATGCCTATGCAATGAGTGAAGAATGAAGAAATAGTATGATTCCTAGATTATGGAAGAAGCTCAAGTCTGCGCTCACACTTCATCAAGTTGTTGAAAAAAACTCAGAAGGGATAGAGCAAGGTGTGCTCCGATGGACTTGTTTCAAGTCCCAAAGCTCGGGAGGAAAAGAACATACGAGACTCAAAGAATTTGAGCTCGCAGGAGAAATCTCAAAGACCATAGCTTTTGACACTTCAAAACTCTTCCAGTTCGGGAGGACAAAGAAGCTCGAGAGGAGGGGTGACAACATTTGTCATATCAACGACAGAAGGATATTTGGACCATTGAATTCCACATCCAGACACCAAAAGGAGCACGTGGAGGAGGATAACACATCCCAGTTTTCAGATCTGAGCACGTGTATTGAAAGTCGACAGATCCAGGTAAGGTGCATGGAACTTAATTCATTTTTAAAAAGTGCATAAGGGAGTGGACTCACAAAGTCCTCAAGTTTAGAAACAGTAGGAACCATCCATCGTCTAGAGGCACAAGTGGCGAGAGATCAGTGGGTTTGTGAGAAAGAGCTCCAGAATATTGGGATAGAGCAGAGAGATAACTTCACCGAAGTCCCGAAGAGAGAAGCGATCAGGACTATCGGATCTAGAAGGGCACGTAGTGGAATATCCCTCACTCCGAAGTTCGAACACTCCAAAGAGTAGCAGCGAAGTGAGGAGCCAAAAAAATCGCAATGGAAGAAGTGTGGAGCCGATATGAATCATCGGATCGGGAGGACATGGGGCAAATGATCCGGTAGTCTGAAGATTTAGAACTCTGGAGGTTTTGTGGAGAGGTGGTTTGGAACTTCATGAAGCATCAGAGCCCGAAGAATTTTGGGTCATTGATCTAAGGAAGTGGCGAGGACCATTGATCCTCGCGTTAGTTGTTTTCACTGGTTCATAATTTAGGGAAAAAGAAGTCAGCTTTTATGGAAACAGTCGAAGCTTCAGGTCTGAAGTGCCTTTTAGAGTCTAGTCCCAGGTCAAAGCTGAGGTAGCATAAGGAGAGGGGGCCTAGTAGAAGGATCTAACTCCCACCAGTTTAAAATTTCCAAGAGTGCCAAGGAAAGGGCCCATGGGTTGCATAAGACATGTACCTAAGGAGATAAGGGGCCTATGTATAGTGGTTTTGGGAGCTAGCAGGGGCCCGAATAGCCAAATCCATCTCAGGTTTTTGAATATCCTTGACCGAGAGGTTGTAGAACCCCTAGGAGGGGATGGGGTGCTGCATCAAGTTGTATCAGAGCCAACATAATTGATTTTTGTATGCAAGAAGAGATAGTATGATACCACCAAGTGGTATCATAGTGGAATTTTGATTGCAGAGAGAAGGAAAATGAAAGAGAAGACAGTTGACAACATCAAGATCGAATCAAAGATAAATTTCATCTATAGACAATATGTGAAGGAGGAGACAGAGTATTGATGCTCTGTGTGAAGGATTTTTGCAGGTTAGTAACAGTCAAGTAGACTTTTCATGAGCGCAGGAAGAGAGAGAGGAGATGACTATTGAAGTCCATAAGTGTGGTTAAGGTAAGGACCGCCAACAGAAAAGAAAAGAAGAGATTGACAAAGAGCTTAGGGAAATTAGAGAAGAAATGGAGAGTTTGACATTGAAGATACAATAGGATTACCAAGTGCACCGGAGGTATGAGTGTCCCTTAAAGAGGAAAGCAAAGTGGCATGTTAAAAATTTGTTGGCCAGAAGACAACAACAGGTAGTGAGAAGGTGGTTGAGGAAAGTTGAAACCCTTAGTGACATAGGGGAAAAAGTGGTTTACATCTGTGAAACAAAGGTAGGAGAAAGCATCAGTGAAGAGGATAAGAGATCAGTAGTTGACGTGATGAACTTCTAGGAGGGAAGTGGTAAAATTTTTGGTTTCTAGGTGGGCAATGAGATGAGATCAGTTGATCTCATAGGTTGTCAGGAGGGCAGAGGAGAAATCCCAAATTTCCAGGTGGGCAAGGGAGAAGGGATGAAATCAACTAAGAGTTCATATCAGGAAGGAGTGTTGATAGAGGAGGATTAGAGGCATATTATTATCAATGGGGGAATTCAAATATTCCTACCAACTAGCCAAGCAAAGGCTAGAATATGTGTTGCAAAGGTGATAGAAGGACAACTAGCTATGACTGTCATTAAGGAGAAGAAGGAGCAAACACTGATGTCTGCCCCAGCATAAAAAGAGGAGCATGCAGTTGGGCTTCTCACTCAGTGGGATAAAGAGTTGGAGATGTTGGAGGATTGGTTGAACAATCCAGAACTAGAAGATGGATGCCAGGGGACAATCACGCCAGATGAAGTAGAATGCTAGCCCGAGAAGTAGCTGGAGGAAGATGGAACTGAACCAACACAAGAAGAGTTGACATAAGTCAATTTGTCAGAGGAGGAAGCTGAAAAACAACCAAATGATCAACCTACATAAATGGAACCTGCAGTTGAGTGGAAAGCAAATACCACAAGAGAAAAAGGTAGCATGGGATATCAGGTTTATCTTCCCTTTGATCAGCCTAAGGAGGAGATTAAATAGAGTAGTCTGCATGAAAGGAGAAGCCAACCAATAGAGAATATGGAAGTGGTCACTTAGGAGGTAAGGAGGCTAATGTTGAGGTCAACAGAAGAAGCTATCAACAAGAAGAAGCTGAGTAGAAGAAATATTGGAAGTGCAATAGGGATGAAGAAGCAGTAGTAGCAAAGAAGAGGAGCAGGTGGACAAATATTCATATTATATGCCCAATAGAGGTTGTTGTAAAAGGTGGGTGAAAAATCATTGTAAGCTAAGAAGAGTTGAGATTCGAGACTCAGTTGCAGTCTGAGTCTACACCCATTGTAAACATACATTCATGTTAATAAAAAGACAACAATTTTTCCTACAAATGATTATGTGTATGTTTGTGTGTTTCATGAATGATTATCTATGTGTGTGTTTATGAATATATGTTGTAGATGTATGATAGGTTTCCATCTACAGGGATAGACAAAATTCTATGTCTGTGAGTTTGTTGCATTATTCCTGGGTTCTTTAGGATAAATGAAAGGAGTGCATGGCAGAATATTGGAAACTCTATGATCCAACACAAGGAGTGTATATATGAACTCTGCTTCACAGTTCAAAAGAGAACGTGCCAGGAGTGCATATTAGAATAATCTTAGACTCAAAGAGGAACCTCAAGGTTACTAAACACCTTGGAGGGGAAAGTATGTGTAGGAAGAAGCACAACCAGAGTTGTTGAACACTCTGTAGAAGAGCTCTGCAACTATGCATTGAGCGGATGAAGGAGATGCCTCGGTGAACCTGAAGTATATCAGGAAGCAGGAGGAAGACCTGTGCTAGGAGTGCACTAGGACAACACTTCAATAAGGTGTTGAAAGTCTGAAGACGTCTGAAGGCACAATCAAGTTCAAGGAGTGCACAGAGATGAACTTGTTTCAAGTTTAGAAGATCAAAAGAAAGAGCGTTAAGTGCCAGGTGGGCACAAGAATTCCTTTGGAGAGAGAAGAGGGCTGAGTCCTTTAGAAAGTTCAAGCCACTATAAGACTCGGGAAAAGTAGTGGAAGTTTGCACTAAAATTCCTATGCAAGGAGTGCAGAAGGAAGAAATAGTGTGAGTCCTATACTATGCAAGAAATGCAAGCGTGCACTCACACTTCATCGAGTTGCTAAACAAAATTTAGAATGGATAGCATAAGGTGTGCATCGACAGACTTGTTCCAATTCCCAAATCTCAGGAGGAAAAGCGCAGATGAGACTCAAAGAATCTGAGCTCCCAGGAGAAGTTTCAAATGCCATAGCCTTTGACACTTGAAAACTCTTTTGGTTCTGAAGGAAGAAGAAGCTCAAGAGGAGGGGTGATAGCAGCTGTCAGATAAGCTATATGAGGAGATCTGGAACATTGAATTCCACTTCTAGACTCCAGAAGGAGTGCACAGAGGAGGATAAAAGATCTCAGCCATCGGATCTGAGCGTGTGGATTTAAAACCATCGGATCTAGGTAAGGTACATGAAACTTAATTCCTTTTTCGAAATTGCATAAGAGGGTGGACTTGCGAAGTCCCAAAGTTTCGAATAAGTAGGAACTGTCCATCGTACAGAGGGACATGTGGTGAGAGATCAGGGGGTTCGTGAGGAAGAGTTCTAGAAGATTGGAATGGAGCAAAGATCTAACTTCACTAAAGTCATGAAAAGCGAAGTGATAAGGACCGTCAGATCCATAAGGGTACTTGGTGGAAAATCCCTCACTCTGGAGGTTGAACACTCCAGAGAGTAGCAACAATGTGAAGAGCTGAAAAATCGTGATGGGAGAAGTTTGGAGCCGATATGAACCTTTGTATCGGGAGGACACATGGGAAAATATCTGGTATTTTGGAGATTTAACACTCTAGAGGTTTTGTGGAGAGGTGGTTGGGAACTTCTCGAAGCATTGGAGCCAAAATCATTTTGGTTCATTGATCTAAGGAAGTGGTGGGGATCGTTGATCCTCGCAGCAGTTGTGTTCGTTGGTTTGGAATTTGGGGAAAAAGAAATCAGTTGTTGTGGAAACGACTGAAGCCCAAGGTCTGAAGCACCTTTCATAGTCTAGTCCCAGGTCAGATCCAAGGTAGCATAATGAGAGGGGGTTTAGTGGAAGGAGATAGCGCCCACCAGTTTAAAATTTCCAAGAGCTCTAAGAAAAGGGCCTGTGGGTTGCATAGGACCCGTGCCTAAGGAGATAAGGGGCTTGTGTATAGTTGTTTTGGGTTCCAAAAGGGGCCTGAAGAGGCAATTCGGCTCAGTGTTTTGAAGATCCTTGACGGAGAGGTCGTAGAACCCCTTACCTGGGGAGGGGGCCACATTATAATTTTGAGGACACAACTCACAACTACATAAATGTAAGAGTGTGCACTGCAAAAATTGAGTAAGTGCGAAAGTGTGGAGAGTAGTTACGGCTGTAGCTATTGTAACCCGTATTCTTGGTTTAGGCTTGGACTTTCTATTGGTTATGGTTTGGACATTTTTCCTTGTATTCTATCTTTGAAGAGATGTACACTACATTGACTGACTATTAGGCCTAGGGTTTTCTTCCAGAATCATTATCTGTCAAGGTTAAGGTGCTTCGGGTGGCTTTGACCTATGGTTGGGTGACAATATTGCTATATTGTTTATGGTTAAACAAACACGTCTATTATTTCTAACAATAAGAAGGCTACAAAAATCATTGGATGGTTGATAGATCGGGAGGATGATTCTGGCCAATTTCACACCAGTTCAACAAAAACGAGAGAAAACTTGAGAGTCTTCACTAATACCTTCCAAAATTCAATTTTTAAGTTGGAAGAAATGAAACTACAATCATTCAGCAGAAATGTTTCATCTAGACAGTAATGTTTTTATTTTGGCAAGCCAACAATGGCATCCATTATTTATTAGCTCTAAGGCGCAACTAAAATAGTTGTCATTATGAGTCCTCCTTCGGATCTACAAAAGGAATAAGATGGACCCAACAAGACTAAATCCGGTACCAATTTAACCATGACTGGTGTGAAACTTCTTCGGGGATCCAAGTTATTGGCATCAACCACCAATTCGTTCCAAAGTAAAGGATTTAAAAATCATTTTCAAGGATCAATCTCCAAGTTTCAAGGGATCTAGCAAGGATGGGAGGGTCTCGATAGTTTACACAAATTGAGTTCCAGAATGTCAATTGGGCATAAGATCAAGATGAAGACAAGGATATCATGCCACAATTATGGTAAATATGGACTCGTGGTGTAATACACTTGGTCGTACTACACAATTTGGGTTTAAGGATGCTAATATGTAATGCGCACAACAAGGTTACATATTGGACGTACAAATAATTTCAACAAAAAACTAGAGTAGAATTCAGGACTATGCATCACGCGGGTCACACTCATAAGTTATAAATAACGGGTTAAATTGAAAAACCAGACAACAAGGAAATTATGAATTCTTAAATGATTAATTAAAGAAAAAATCCAATACGAAATGTTCACTATCTAGATTTCACAACCAACAAGATTTAGTCAACTCGATTTTAGAATTACAACCCGGTTCATGGCGAATCTCCAACATCAATTTTACACAATTAAATCTAAAAGTAATCACAATTCTCAGAATAAGAAAATACCGTAACCAATGATGATGGAATCAAGGATGTTCTTTGACAAATTTTGCACCATTCTTCTCCCACTTACTAATGATTGTGACTTCACAGATACCCCCCAGTGAATGCTAGGGGTACTTTTCTTCCCCCTTAGGCCCCCAAGCCATAAGGGGGCCATGCACACACATAACCCTAAATCCTCTAGCTCCCATATTTCCTCGCAAGGTAGAGCCACCACTCTCTCTCAAGCTAGGTAACCCAACTCTCACAAGTAAGACCAGTCAAAATTTCTACACCATAACCTTACCCATCCAGTTTGTGATCCTTTTTTCTGCTCCCCCATTTTCATTATAGGAATTTCCTTAATGACACATTCACTCGCACATTTATTTCAATTTTTAATTATTTAATTAAGAATTATTTCCCCCATACACTTGTCATCCTCTCCATAAGTTGCATAAGAAAATTCCATAATTTATTTTAATTACAAGTCAATTTTCCTCACCCATCCTAAAAGAGCTCCTTAAATCACTCTTAGTTGTCTCTTTATTCCCCTTGTTTCCAATTAATGACTGATGCATTACTAAATCTGATTTGAGTTAAGATAAGAGTCTTCTCCTAGTTAAACTAGTGGTAGTTAGACTCTAGATTCCCTTCTATGTGTGCACTTATTCTTTCATGATTTAATCCTTTCTTATCTTACATTTTGATTTGGCTTTTTCTTTCACAAGTGTATTAACTCAATCTTTAGGTTAAACTCATATTTCTTAATTTCTTAAATTTATTTACTTCCTTCCTATTTTATTTAATTTATAATTTGGTTTTAGCATTCTCAACAAACTTAGACTTGGGCTTAATTCTCAATAGGCTTAGACTTCCATTATGGTTACCATTACTAAATTCATTATTTAATTATTTATTTAATTAATTAATTAATTAATCTGATAGTGCTCAAGATTTTACAAGGTTTAATATTCGCTCAAAGTTTTCTATACCACCTAGATTCATTGACTCAAGTTTTAATTCTGTGATGTTCCCTTCAATATGCATTCCATGCTCCAAGGGTGCCATTCACATTTGATTCAAATTTTTAATTACACGACGTGCCCTTCAATACGCACTTTATGCTCCAAGGGTACCACTTTCCTTTGACTGGTTTTCGTAGTTGTCCAACCCTTGGAGTCAACACTCCATTAGCTGACCTTGTGAGAGATGAAGGGATTCTAAGGAATAAGTATCTTGTCTTATTGCGTTCCCCTTAGAATATTCATGAGTGACTTTCTCAGTATGCCCTCATTGTATCGTGGACCTCTCGAACTAGGTAATCATTAACTTACAATTCGAGCCATGGCGGGAGTGCTAGTAGGCTGCGACATGCATGTTGCCACAGCTTTTCCTCAATATCTGGTCTATGTGCATGGCCTCTTTACTTCTTATGTGAGTCAAATTAGCAAGCAATCTTCAGCCTGCATTGATTAACGAAACATTGTCAATGATCCATAAACAACACCATAATGTAATTGATCATATGTCACATATGAATAAATGAAATACTCAAACCAATACAATCCACTCCCTGACTCAATCTGGAGTCCAAGGAGGTCCATTGATGCCATCGACATCCTCAATCTGTCGAGTTTCCTACACATTCAGGGGAAACTTGTTAATAGCATCTATCAATATGTATATATCAATAACATCAAATCATAATCATCAACATCATCATAAGATTGACAAGAGAAATATACAATCATGTACTATAAGCGAATCACTTGCACGCAAGTGTGCTCAAAGAATAATTCAATAACATGTGCTCGCAAGAGTAGGATGTTACATTAATGCTTATAACCATCGGGATGGAGGAATATTTTATTTCTTCAAAGGTATTAGTTCCTTTCCCCAAGTTCAATATTTTCATTCTTATAATTATAATATGCACCTTTTACTCTATTGTAGGTTTGGATCGATGTAATGGGCTTCCCTTGGAATGACGATTCATAGTGTGTTAGCTAGATTAACCATAAGAAAAAAATAAAGCAATCAGTGGTGATCCTTATAAACTTCATGATCCTCTAACCATGCTTCCAAATCCTCCCCCAACACTTCTCCCTCCCATTTTCATTTCCCTCTTATCACTTCTCTAATGGTTGACCAAAATTATTTAGTGATATGGTATTGTAGGAGGATGTGATTCAAACTTTCATTATTTTCTCTATAGATATGGCACATTCTTGGTCCCTACCATGATCATCTTTGAATAGTTCCCCATGTCAAAAAAAAATATTCAAGGACAATCATAAAAAATAATTTACGATTCATATAGTCTCGAAAAGTGGTTCTTTTTCATTGACTAAAGAAGAAACCCAAGATTATGAGAAACTTAAGGAGGCCATGTTTAAGAACCCTTCCACTTCAGGTTTTTTATTTTTTAATTCCATCGTCAAGAGTAATTACATTGAATTATAATTGTTACTTTATTATATAATTTCAGTTTTTTTTTTAAATTCCATCGTCAAGAATAATTATATTGAATTATAATTATTAAGTTATTATATAACTTCATGTAATTGTGCTTTGCATCTAGTTGTTTGAGTATACAAATGCTACAAACCTTATTAAAGATATTGTTATGATCTAGTTCATTAAACTTAGATTAATCTCAGAGTATATTTAGAAAATACCTTGGTTAGAGTCACTATGTATGTATTCATGTTTATTTTTCAAAGGTTGGGCTAAATCTCCTTAAGCAGAGATTTACATGATTATGTATTGTTCATTATATATATAGGCTTTGTCTAACTATTTTAGGAAAGGTTTTTTTTCACTAGAATTCTAAGATATAAATTTACAATTATTTTTTGTTGTTCAAAATCTATTTCTAAATATAAAAATAGATTGAACATGCTGAAAAATCTACAAATCAAATTTCAGACAAATATCCCCCCAAAAAATCATCATTTAGTAAAATGTTTAACACCTCTCTCTCTATATATAATGTTTTAAACTCAACTCTTAATATTATACATTTTTAAACTTACCCATACAACCTGTATTATGATCACTAAGTGTATCGAGTACATATCCAAACCATATGAACTCTCTCAATATAATTTCTACATTCCAGACAAGCCTCAAATAAGTTTTGAGTTCCAACTCACGGTTTTCGAGTTAAGAGTTAATACGGCTGGCTTGAAACACCACCTGTAACTTACCATGCATATCTATTAAATACGCACACCATCATTTTGATATAACTCATAGTCTTAACCGTAGCTTATCTCGGGTTGACATTAATGCGAGAAGAGTTAACTTCTAGTTTGATGGTGGCCAAGCTTGGTTCCATTACTCTTCAAACTCCTCAAGTCACAGTACCATCCAACCTTTTGTACATGCATAGGAACGATGATAATTGACCATGATAAAAATTTAGAGTATCACTTGGTTAGGGTCCCAATTAGACCATTTTTCCGTTTGTTGTGGTGATTCCGAATCCTTATTTAAAATAACATAAATTAAATATGAATCCATAACCATGTTGGCTACTATTTTAATAACAACCGAGGACTTATTTATGAATGTGAACAAAAAAAATGTCAACAATAAATGAAGATATAGTTATAAGAACAAAATGAATGTTTATTTAAACAGTTAAATAAAATATCATTCATAACAGTGTTCACATACATGTAATCTTGCAAGTTCTTATGTGATGGAATAAATAAAATTTCATTCATAACAGTATTCACATACACGTAATCTTGCAAGTTCTTATGTGACGGATTAAATGAATATAATCGATCAATATTGAATGATTAAATAAATGATAATATTGTAACAAAAATATTAAAAAATGATTTCAATATATGATCAAGAATATAAATACCAGTAACAATATTAAGTATGTTCACTCCAATTGAAACATAGAATCAAATTGATCCAAGACTTATATTAAAGAAAAGCCCTAAACAACAGTGTCAAGAGTTTTATTTTCCCAAAATATGAATCCCCTCAATGTTTTCATACTCTTTTTATAATAAAGAGTTTAAGAAATACAAAATAAAGATAAGAAATATTTCCCAGATATTAGGAGGAAATCATATATAACTTAATAATTACATGTTCTATATATAAGTATGAAATGTTCTAATGATAATCAAGTCTCTAACAAAGTTTAAAAATGAAAGATCATCCTCTTAAAATATCACGAATCAACCAATATGAAAGAACGAACTAACTCTCATAATGAATTTGGACTGGTAACCTTTGAAAATCATCTCATAAGCCAGCTGTCAGTCTTCTATTGAATGTCTTCTATTGAATACCTAGTTAAACAAATCTACGATTCTGTAATTGCTCTTAAATAAGAAAATAAAATTATTTAAAACAAATAAAAATGAATTCATACCTCAAAATAAGAATCAAACTTCAAACAACCTTTCAAAGCCGGAGATTAATCTTTAAACTAAGAAATATTCCTTAAATCTGAAGTAAAAAAAACATATTAACTCCCGAAGATTTCACAATCATTGAACCCTCAACACTCATAGGTTTTTTCTTTAATTCAACTATTTTTTTCTCATATTGTTGCATCATAGTTCTATTATGTAGCCTTAGCTAATGATTTTATAACTCAAGTTCAACTATATTACTTTTCAAAATAGGCACCACAACACAATATTTTTCTTTCTAGAACAAAGTTCCAAAAATAAGATCATCGTGTCCCTTATCTTTTACATCTTGAGAAACAACAAGTGACGATCTATATTTTTGATTTAACTTAGGACTTGGTGATTGTATGCAATATTTATAAGGATAAGTTTTAACTTCAGTCTTTATCTCTTCATCAAGAATATGAATCAAAGATATTGGATTTGATGTCTTTCTAAGTTTATTCCTAAGCATTCTGGATATTCTTTGTGCCTAACGCTTTCACTTAAAATCAGTTATGTTAGTTGTTGTTTGTATCAAATTTTTAATAGAGTACCTTGAGGGTCATTGTAACATCCCTCTATTGTGAGCACATGTTATCGACTTATTTTTTGAGGACACTTGCGTGCAAGTGATTCGGTTAAAGTACATGATTTTGTATTTCTCTTGTGGATATTTATGATGATATTGATTGATTATGATTTATGTTATTTGGTATATGCATGTTCACATATGTTACTGACGGGTTTCCCTCAGTTTGCAAGATACTTGACAGATTGGGATGCCAATGGAATCAATGGACCTCATTGAACTTTGGATTGAGCCAGGGAGTGGATTGTATTGATTTGAGTATTTCATTCATGCATATGTGACATATGATTGACTATATTATGATGTTGTTTATAGATCATTGACAGTGTTTCATTGATGTATGTAGGATGACGATTGCTTCCTAATATAACTCACATAAGGAGTAAAGGGGCCATGCACATAGACCAGATATTAAGGGAGACATGTGGTAGCATCCCTGTCACAACCTACTAGCACTCTCACCATGGCTCGAACTGTAGGTTAATGATTACCTAGTTAGAGAGGCCTAGGATGTCATGAGGGTAGACTGAGATAATCGATCATGGAAATTTCTAAGGGGCGCGCAATAAGGCAGGGCCCTTATTCGTTAGTCTCTCACAAGGTTTCTCGAATGAATTACTGACTTTAGGAGTTGTACAATTACGAAAACCAGTCAAAGGTGAGTGGCACCCTTGGAGCACAGAGTTCGTCTTGAAGGGCACGTCACGAAATTAACATTTGAGTCAATGAATGTAGGTGGCCTAGAAAACCTTGAGTGAGTAATTAACCTTATAAAATATTGAGCACCGTCTGATCAATTAATTAATTAATGAAGGATTGAAATTATTAATTATAAATCCCTATAAGAGCTAATCCCTTGCAAATGAAATTTAATCAAGCCTAAGCATAATTTTTGCAAAGAGGCTAAACTGAAATTAATAACTAAAGAAAAAGGGGAATAAGGTAAACAATTTCAAGAGTTAAGTAAATTGAAATAATCATAATGGTTTTGATTTAAGGCACATAGGTGTAAAAAATTATTAAAAGGGGAGTTTTTAAAATAAGAAAGAAACCTAGAGGAGATCATGTGTGTGCATATAAATGAATATAGAGTCTGGTTTACACTAGTCTAACTAAAAGAGAATCTTATTTTAACTCAAATCAGAATTAGTAAGGCGTCGGTTATTAATTTGAAATAAGGGGATTAGAGAGACAACTAGGACTGATTTTAGGAGCTCTTTTAGGATGGGTGAGGGAGATTGACTTTTATTAAAATAAATTGTGGATTTACTTGTGCAACTAAGGGAAAGGGTGACAAGTGTATGGAAGAATTAATTATTAATTAATTATTTAAAAAGTGAATTAAATGTGAAAGTGGCAACGTGTCGTTAAGGAAACTCTTATAAAAAAAATGGAAAAAAGGGAAAATGGATCACACTGGTTATGGGTAAAGTTATGTTGGAGAATCTTTGATTGGTTTTACTTGTGAGAGTTGGGATACCTATCTTGAAAGAGAGTGGCGGCTCTACCTTGCGAAGCAAGCTAGGAGCTAGATGATTTTTGGTTCTGTGTGTGAGTGGCCCATTTGCTACTTGGGGGGCTAAGGGGGAAGAAGAGTACCCTTAGTGTTGGTTGTGAGGTACCGGTGAAGTCTCAATGATTAGCAAGCGGGATATCGGAAGGATCCCTATCGCGGAATAACCTCATCAACTTCGTCTCCTTCGGTTGCAGTAATCTCGTTGAGAATTGTATTTGTATTAAGTTACAACCTTGTATAGGAATTTAGATATTATTGAAATTTTTATTTATTTTTGAATTAAGGATTTGTGAGTCTCCTTGATGTTGTAATCTAGAAGAGAAATTTTAGATGGATGCCTTACAATGCAATTGTATTGTTATAAATTCTTGTTATCCGTCTTCCCTTTAACCCATGAGTTTTTACTCGTTTCTGCAAATTTTTGTTATTACACGATTATTTTGGGGCATACAGCCAGGCATGATCGCTACTAGTTATCGATCTTGCTGAGATTCTTAAGAAAATAATTCTATTAACTGAGTGTCTCCACAATCCTTCTAGATACTAAAAAACAAAACAATTTAGAAACCTAGACAGAATATCCATGCTAGATGAGGTAAGTAATACATGGAGTATGAAATTTTGGGTTGCTTCCATTGGCTCTCAATTTAGGAAGATTTTTAGTTTATTTAAATAGATGCGATTTATTCCATAAAATACACCCAACCCTTGTGATTGATTAAAATGAATTGATTGTTTCTCTGGGAGAGTTCCTGCTTCGTTTACCTTGAGAAATTTTTTGTACAATGTTTCAAAAAAATGAGTGGCTTCCGGTAGAGACTCTCCCTATGCCTGTGCCTTCTTTCTCCTCCCGCAATGGGTGGAGCCTCCCATAGCCTTTCCTCCCTGTGTTGTCCTTCCAACGATGAATTGAGCTTCTCCTGTAGTGACACCCTTGTTCCCTGACCATTTCGTTCTTGCAAGGTGTCCCCAAATTCAAAAATGATCATCAAAGAACTCCTTTGTAGTTCTCAAATCGTGAACGGATTGTGGTTTTCATAAAACTTTGGTTCTCGGAATCGTTAACATCAGTTCCGTTCTATTGGGTACTGGACCAGTGATGTTTTTAAGAACCAAATATCAATATAGCATAGAAAAACCTCATAAAAAGTACTCAACGCCTTGAAAAAGAGATAATTTAAGATAATAATCCTCTTCGAGGGGGCAACCTCCTTTTACCCCACTTAAATGTTCAAGTACAATATGATTCAAAATAAAAATGTCTCCTTGGTATATATAGGAGACTAGGAGGTATAATTACAACTAATGGCCTAAAGCCGACATAAATAAAATAACATTACTAATATAATATGCCCTAATTAAGGGGTAATGAGCCAATATTAGGGCTTAATATGCCCCTCCCCTTCAGACAAGTGTTGTCTGCAATACGTGAGTAACTTTGGATGGTTCTGTATAAAAGACTCATCTTCCCAAGTGGAATCTTCAACCGGTAGTTTCCTCCATTTAATGAGATACTTTGAAATGGATTTATTCCTCAGCTGGTGAATTCTTGTGGCAGTGATGGCTTCAGGCTCCAATATGATTTTTCCTTCCTCGTCAAGTTCTGGCAATATAGTTTGAACTGGAATCTTGTCGCCTATAACCTTCTTTAAGCATGAAACATGAAAAACTGGGTGTACTCGTGAAGATGCAGACAACTCCAATTTGTATGCCATAGTACCAATCTTTTGCAACACCTTATAAGGGGCATAGTACTTTGGTGATAATTTATTATCCTTCTTGGCTTACTTGAGGGACATCTGTTTGTATGGTTGTAGTCTTAAAAAAACCCAATCCCCTACTTCAAAACTTCTTTCACTATGATGTTGATCTGCTTGTTGTTTCATGTGATTCTTTGCCATGGTCAGGTTGTCCTTTAAGATTTGGATAACTTGTTGTTGATTCTCGATGTGATCTTCCCCTTCCTGAACCTTATATTTTTATTTTAGAGAAGAAGTGATGGAAGGAGGGTGGTATTCATAAAGTGCCATAAATTGTGTCATTTTTGTTGCAGTATGAAAGGAAGTGTTATACCACCATTCTGCCAAGGGTAACCATTTGAACCATTGTGTTTGTTTATCATAGACAAAGGAACGAAGGTATCCTTCCAGAAATTTGTTCACTATCTCGGTTTGTCCATCAGATTGAGGATGATAGGATGAGTTATGAGCCAATTGAGTACCCAAACAAGAAAACAATTATGTCCAAAAATGTCCAGTGAAGATGGGATCTATGTCACTTACAATAATCTTTGGGCTGCCATGTAGCTTTTGAACTGTCTCTATGAATGTGGTGGCAACTGTACTAGATTTTAAGGGATGAGAGAGTGCACAAAAGTGTGCGTACTTGGTCAATCTATCAACAATCACCATGACAACACTCTTTCCTTCAGACTTTGGTAACTCTGTGATGAAATCCATGGAAACCTCCTCCCAACACCAACTTGGGATGGATACTGGTTGTAAAAGACATGGGGTGTTAGTTGTTTCCACCTTATTTTGTTGGAAAACCAAACATTCTGCCACAAACCTTTGAACATTAGTTTTAAGGCCATCCCAAAAAAAATCCTTCTTGACTCTATGGTAGGTTTTCAAAAATTCTGAGTTCCCTCCTATTGGAGAGGTGTGCAATTCCAATAGTACCTTTTTTTTGAGATGGGAGTTCTTACATAAATATAAGTGATCTTTGTACAATAGTGAATCATTTTTCCATGTAAATGTATCTGATGCATTGGAATCCAGCTGCAACCTTTGAATGAGAGTCCACACTTTTTCGTCATTCTTCCATTCATCCCTTGCTTCTATTATCCAATCGGGTTGGATGATCGAGATAGCATAGAGAAAGGCCTCAACATCTTCATCCTTTCTTGAGAGTTCATCTACCACAACATTTTGCTTCCCCTTTTTATAGACGATTTCAAAATCATAAACCAATATCTTGGTTACTCATTTTTGTTGTTCTTTTGAAGATAGTCTTTGTTCCAAGAAGTATTTAAGACTATCATAATTTTTTTTGACCTTGAAGTGCCTACCTATTAGGTAAGGACACCATTTCTGCAATGCATGTAGTATTGCCATCATTTCCCTCTCATAAATGGGTTTGTGTAAGTCCTTTCCCTTGAGTGGTCAACTTTCAAAATCCAGGGGCCTTCCTTCTTGCATTAGGACAACACCAATTTCATTTCTCGAGGCATCACATTCCACAATAAAGGTTTTTGTGAAGTCTGGAGTGGTCAAGACATGTGCTTTACACATCACCTCTTTAAGTTGTTCAAAATCTTTAGTTGCCTCTGGAGTCCATGAAAATGCATCCTTCTTAGTTAGTGTTGTTAAAGGTGCTGCTATTCTTCCATAGTTCCGAACAAAACTTGCGGTAGTAACCTGTCAAACCCAAAAATCCTCTAAGATTATTTAATGTTTTGGGAATCGACGAGTCCATCATGGCCTTAATCTTGTTAGGGTCTACCTTGACAGCTTCATGAGATACAATATGACCCAAATACTCTACCTCCTTTACTCCAAATAAACATTTGGATGGTTTGGCATATAGTTGTTTCTCCTTTAGTAGTTGTAGCACCTTGTCAACATGATCCTCCCAAGACTTGCTATAGATTAGTATATCATCAAAAAATCCTAACACAAATTTTCGAAGGAAGGTCTTGAAAATCGAATTCATCAACCCTTGGAATGTGGAAGGTGCATTTGTAAGGCCAAAAGGCATGACCAAAAATTCATAATGGCCTTCATGAGTTCGGAATGCTGTTTTTGGGATATCTTCTTCCTTCATTTTGATATGATGATACCCTGAACGAAGATCCAATTTTGTGAAATAGATCACTCCATGTAGTTAATTTAACAATTCATCAATGAAGGGAATGGGAAACTTATATTTAATAGTGATCTTGTTGAGCTCTCTATAATCTGGACACATACGCCATGAGCTATCTTTCTTGAATACCATTACCACTGGTGCAGAGTAAAAACTTTGGCTAGGTCTAATAATGCCATCCTCTAATATTTCTTCAACCATGTGCTCAATTTCACTCTTCTGGGTGTAAGGGTATCTGTATGGCCTGATGTTAGGAGGAACACTCCCAGGAATTAGGTGAATTTCATGATCACGATTTCGAGCAGGTGGAAGACCTTTGGGAATATCTTAAAAATACTTTGGAATGCTTATCAATGATCCTTTGGAGATCTTGAGGAATAGATGGCTTAGATGTTTGAACATCTAGTGAGCACAGTTGTGCAATAATGCCTTGATGCCCCTTTTTCAATAATTTTGTCATGTTGTTAGAGCTTATCACCTTACCGGGTTTCCCTGTGATACCTCTTAACTCAATTTATTTTCCTTCCAATGAAAATTTTATGAAAAGTTCTTGAAAATTAAAAGCCACTATTCCTAATGATTGTAACCATTGGATTCCTAGTGCAACATATGCACCACCCATGGTTATAGAAATCATTGGACTATTCATTACATATTCCCCCATAGTAAGATTGATCTTATTGCATTTTCCTGAGCAATTGATAGTTCCTCCATCTGCAATCATTACTTGAAACTTTGGCGCTAGATATACAAAGCAATTGAGATCTT
>ML794409.1:675742-699451 GCA_009831015.1 Picea engelmannii | reverse complement strand
GTCATCAAGATAAAAACTACCTGATCATCGGCGACATGGTGTATTTTCGAGGAGTAGATAATATTTTGCATCGTTGTTTGAATCATGAGGAAGTTGAGTATGTTCTCAATGACTATCATAGTGGGGCTTGTGGTGGTCATCTATATGGGCTTGCGACAACCCAAAAAAAATTGTGAGCCTATTATTTTTGGCCATCAATTTTTAAAGATTCTGTCGAAGCGGTCAAGAAGTGTCACCCTTTCCAGGTGTTTGCTCGAAAAATGCACTTGCATATAGCCCCTCCTCACACATTCATCATTGTTGGTCCCTTTACCAAGTAGAGGGTAGATTTTATGGACTATAAACGAGCTTTGGTTGGGGAGCATCAACATATTATTGTGGTCGTGAATTACTTCAATAAATGGGTAGAGACCATGCCTATTGTTAAATCTGATGGTAAGACGACAACATACATTATTCATATTCAACCAAATTATAGCCCAGTTCGTAATCCCAAAGGAGATTGTCACTGATCATGGAAGTCACTTTTAGAATGAAATGATGAAGGAGTTAGCATCAAAACTAGGGTTTAAGCATGATCATTCTTCCCCTTATTATCCCTAGGAAAATGGACAAGTAGAGGTGGTGAATAAATATCTCAAGACCATTTTGCAAAATACTGTCAGCTAGACTAAATCTAACTAGAATCTAATCCTTTACCATATTCTTTGGGAATATAGAACATCGGTAAATACTTCCACAAGTTTTTCTCCTTTTCAGTTAGTACACGGAATGGAGTCAATCCTTCCAATTGAATGCGAAATCCCTTCCATCAAACTGGAAATTGAGCTCCTACCTGACACTTCTGATATTGAAAAATTACTCATACACTTAGAGTTCCTAGATGAGCAGCGTCGAGATGCCTCTACAACTATAGAAGTGAATAAAATATGTGTTAAGTTCAGTATGATAGGTCTTTTTGTCCTCATCAATACACTGAGGGTGACTTGGGTCTCCTGTATGAACAAGCTAAAGAAACGTTCGGGGAAGGAAAGTTTAACCCCATGTGGTACGGTCCTTATATTGTGCGACGTGTTTTATAGAAATGAGCCTATTAGAACACTTATAATTTTGAACTTTTAATTCTTTTGTTTTTACCTTTTAATTATAAAATTTGATTAAAAAGAAAAAAAACTTAGGAAATTTCCTTTTAAATTTAAAATAAATTCATTGCTCATTATATATAAATAAAGCGCTTACAATAACGCTCGTCGATGAGTTATACTATTTGATCGAATAGTTCTAGTGATCTCTGAAATATAAAATCTACTTGAGTCTTAAAGATAATCTTTAACAGACACTTCGGAGCTTCACGCTTCAGGTGTGCCAAGAAATCTAAACAGCAAAAACCTCAAAGTCCCAAAATCCCAAAGATAGTTACTCGCAATAATTCCTATAGTACTTATGGACAAGTCATAGGACACGCGTCATTTAAAAAAAAATTCTTGGGCTGACACATGGCACTTATTTTTAACACTTCTGTCAAATGATTCACACGATTTCAAGTGACACGTGTCACCTCTCCTTTCTTAACAGATCATCAAGAATGATGTCATCTATGCCACGTCACTCTGGGAGATTCCCCTTTGGGAGTTTAAACAAAGATTGAGTTCACAAACCACCGAAGTATCAAAGCACCGAAGTAATGAATATTACAAAAAGAAAAAAGTGTTTTAAAGAGTTAATAAAACATCTAATAACTTTAATTAATCATGATTAAGTATTAATTAATCAATCCACAGTTTCGGGAAAAATAACTTTAGTTAATCCTTAGATTATTTGTCATTTGTTTGGGAAAAAGAACCCTGCGCATTTCTTAGTTGAGTGGGTAGCCATAATGAATGAATTTGCCGAGGGTTAGACCTTCAATTGGGCTAAAATGCTATCTGATAACCTGGACAGGAAAATTGTTGAGTATCAATCATCAAAATCAAAAGGGCAACCTGCTCCTTTTTACATGTCAACATATATTATGGATGCCATTTGTTTCATGACCCCATTCCCCCTAATGAACTGGAGTTGGAACATGACCAGTTATAATCCAATACATTTCTACCACTCCAATTTATGGGAAGAAAATGCCAAAGATTTATTTTACGAAATCTATCACAGCGTAGTGGTACATTTTCACATAGCTATCTATGGCCACCTGCCGCACGAGATTTCAAAAGAGATTATGGGGAACTTAGGCACACTTTTAGACAGGTTCATTGAGGAGAATTTCTCCTATATTAGAGTATTTGGTTGTTTCATTCCTCCTCATTCCCTTCCACAATTTTTACCCAACAAGACGGTGTGCAGAGAAGTGGCATACCAAATAGTAGTAGGAGGTATCACCAAGGATTTGAAAGCGGCTCAGAAAAAGGTTTGGCCAACTTTTCCCATTCAAGCTAGTACGTTCACATTGCTAGATTTGTGTCATTTGAAAGTTGAGGCTGCAGCCCTGGAAGATGTCAAATTATTTGACATTGAATTCAAGAGACACGATCCACATAAGATAGTGGAGAATCATTTGGCTCAATATAACATGAAACAATACACTCATGAGGATTATCCTTATGATGATATGTTCAACGGAGTTAGATTGTATGAAGAAGTTCAAAGAAGATTCCAGACTCTGCCTCCTGACCAACAAGATGGTTCCTCAGCTTTCAAAAGCATAGATGAAACATTTTGTCGAAGATATTTCAAGGAGATTCAAAACCCATGCCTTCTTCACAGGAAGCTAAACCCATAGGATCTAAGCCAAGTTTCTCCACTAAGCACAAAGATGAAGAAGTCTCAAAAAGTTTAGAAGGGTTATTTCAAGAAATAAAAACATCATTGTCAGGTCTGAATAATCAACAAGTATTAGCTCAGTTTGAAGCTTTTATGAATTAGGGACAAAGTTTTCCTTTTTCAACACTAGATACTCCTGATAACACCCCAAATAAAACAGTTCCAGAATGTTCTACAAAAATTATCTCTCCCATTCCCTCATTAACCCCTTTGGCGACTAGTTTTGGAACTCCTAGTTCAGAGCTCATTGATGTAGGTGATCTTTCCCCAATCTTTCCTAAAGAGATGCCTCCCTCACCAAAAAAATGGAGTAATCACTAAAAGGAAAAGATTGGTGTATGATGGGAAAGACCAAGATGATCCTAAGTTTGCAAAAGAAGTTACAGATTCACTAGGGGATTTTGCCACTGCCAATCAATGGTCAGTAGACAATTTAACCAAGAAACTGCAACAGAAATGTCTCTTGGTGGAGAAATTGCAGAATGAGATACATAGTACAGAATAGACTGTTAGAAACATGATGAATCAAGACATTGAACAAACTAGGGCTAGTTATTAGCATCAAATGAAGCAGCTACAGGATAAACTGGAGCTTATCTACCAGATTTCACAGATTCAGTCGGCCATACAACATATGACCCAGATCGATTTACTCAAAATCAATGAGTTGTTGGTGAATCCAAGTTTAAAGTATCAATTCATAGCCGAGGAATCAAAGAAGATCCAGGAAAAGATGCCACTAGTACAAAAGAAGATGTTTGCCTTTGAATTGAATGAGAATATTAAGCCTTCAAGATTTGTGGTAGCATTGATGGACATATGCACCCAATTCAATGAATAGAGAAAAACAAGTGTATCTGGGAGCAAATGAAGGAACATATACATTGACAGCACATCAAAACAAAACTTAGCAATATCTGAATTATGTTGTTCCATTCAGATTGTATTCAATTTTTAGAACATATATTGTGGAAAGTCCAACTACTTTTAGTTGAGACAATTTTGTATAAGTAGATATATTTTAGATCTATTCATGGCTACTTTTATCCTAATGTAAAAGGGAATTTTTTTTGAATATCAATACAAGTGCAGACAGAGATTCTAGGTTTCATTCCATTTGAGTTATGTGCTTCCTCTGTGTTTCCATCTCTCTGAATTTCTTTCTCTGGTTCTTGAAAAGTGAATGATTACAATTTAGTAACACATCTACTATGGTCATAATATATCAGAAGTTCATTCAGTAACATATTTTCCTCTTTTATTACTATGAGTAAAACAAGACCTGTGACCTATGTGAATTACTGCATTTTTATCTCCTTTCAAGGGTGCATCTTCTACTTTTCTTCTACTGCAAACAAGGTGAGACTTATTTGTAATTGATACCTGGCTTTGTTTTAACAGTTTTGTAAATAATTTCTACATCATTTGACATTATAATTGTGACTCAGATAACGAGATACAACCACTGTACTTTCTTATCATTAATTTCATTTAAAGATTATTTCTCAGAAAACTGAAGGTAGAAAAAAGAACTTATAAAAACATTTCATTTAAAATATTTGATGCCTGACATTATTGTTTGAGCCTTAGAATCAATCTCAGGAACAACAGAGCCTATGAGTGGGAATATTATGAAGGGAATATGTTGGATGATCCCAAAAATGGTCTCTACCTTAAAATGTATTATGCTTGAGCCCTCAATCTTGGGCATGACTTTTTGTATACTAATGTATCTTAGTGTATATACATATTTTCCTTTGTTTCATCTGCTTGCTTATCAAGTTTTCCCTTGGTTGGCAGATGACAATGGAGTTGTCAATTTACTTAGGATTCACAGACAGTGTTAGTCATCATACATGGAACATGGCTTAAGCAGCATGGGTCATTTACTCACCCGAAGGTCGACTGGTATCTTCAGGTGGCATTTGTCTGGAGCCATAAACGAATAATCTACCTGACTATAGCATCGTTATAGAGATTTTACGTGACCCAATTTCACATGGTGTTCGATATTTAAAGGTTCTACTAGACTACCAGTTATTTGTATGTCAATTAAAAGGAAATTACCATGTGCAAGACCCTACTCTAATCCGACGATTCCTATGAGTATGAATTTTGGAATGATACTTTGATTTTTTTACTTATAATCACATACCTAGAAGTTCTAATTATGTATCTGATGCATATGCTAATTATGTTTTAGATTGTCATTTTTCACATAACTGAAGTAAAAAAAACACATTCATGTATGTACACATTGTAACACATATAAGTAAAGCCGAGGACCAAAATTTTTATATCTCATCATTTCAAAAAATGTGGTGTCATAGTACAAAATGGGGATCACACCCTCACAATACATATATGGCGAGTATATATATGACCATGGAATATACACCTATGGTGTTGTATGCATATCATGATAGCACAATACGATGTTTGTGAGACGTCGTAAGAGTCGCACCCATGCACGAGGCACACCCACCACCCGTCGTTGCATATCCTCTGGCAGATCCTCCACCTAAACCATAGGAATCATGTGCGTCAATCGAGATAGGTTCCCCTGCACATTATGAAACACTCTCTCCACATCTCCTCCCTCTTGCTCATCTCCCCATCTCCTCCTCCGATGATGTGGGAATCCATATGGTCGTCACATACCTACATCTGCATGACAAGGCATTTGTTAATACTTGATACCATACAAAAAAAAAAAACTTTTATTCTTTTTGAAAAAAACACAAAAAATGAAATATATAAAAAAAAAAATCATTACCAGTATCACCGTAGGCAGAGCCTGGTGGAAAGGACATATCTACAGCCCCTCTATAGTATATCCCAACATAAGGATAGTCGTCAATGTTTATGACCTTTCAGTGCCACCAGGAAAAGAACTCATCGTTGTAGGGAGTTGGCACCCTACCACCTCCTAGCCGCCTCATCACGTCAGTCCACCGTGACATGGCCAGATCACGAGTTCCATGTGGAATGATCTCTACTCTAGGGTTCAAACCTGGAACCCGCTCAAAGAAAAAACTACACAAGATGGATGCAAACCCGAAGTTTCTCTTTCTCCCATGTTTTTAATCTGTCACTTGGCTCTTCATGTTAGTCAACAGTGAGGTACACCAGTCATAAATAGTGGGTCCAAAACACTCCATTGCATAGAAAATGAGTGGTATTGAATCCTGGTGCAACAAGGTTGACCCCAATATCCATGTAAGAACAAGTACAACGATATTCAAACTCAGGTTCTCGATTGCCCTGATTGGGAGTTGGCTCCCTACTTTGTTTGTGCCTGCAACACAATGGGTAGAAATGTAATCCTCCATGTTCATATCACCCCCATCCCCCCGGGCCTTGAGATTCACTACCTCGCCCCAACAAGACAATATTGTAATGAAATATATGTCATATATGTCAATCCTCAATGGTTTCCTCTCGAGATTGAAGGCCTCTGTCTCCGTATCCCAATAGTTTATAAGCATCTAGAGTAACCTCACTTGAGCCCTCATTCCCTTGAGAGCTTAAAATTTATAAATGCCACATATTTTTAGAGATATTTGGGCCCCTGCATCCCTTTGCACTATTGCATCTACTTCTTCATGATCCCTCTCCCACCATTCAAGCACCATCCTGCCAAAGGAAGGTCATTTTTTGAGTTAAACTTTATAAAAAAATTGTTTGTGAACTTGTACGTGGGCTATCATGTTAATAGTCATGTATAGGGCCGCATATACATGTGAAGGCTATGCTTTTCCTACCTACATGCATCCATGTACGTGACTCGATCAACTATCACCCACATACACCCTAGTTTATATGTTGTGCCCTCTTAAACTCAAAAAATGAGGACTGAATTTGAATTTTAATCCACTAAAAATGAAGAGAAGAGGAAGGTCACTTACTTGGTCCAGAGGGTTTCTAATTTCATTTATTGTATCTTCCACAATTGACACTTGAAGATCATGGGGAAAATGGCCTAAAATGCACTATGTGGGTGAAAAAACTTAAATGGTATGGTAAATAGTCTATTTTTTACTATTAGTAGAAATTTTTTACCCACTTCATATAGTTTGTGCTGATATTTTGACCTTTTGGATTAATAGTATAGTGGAAAGAGTTGGTTTTGGTGGTTTTGTCCAGGATTTTTGCAGTTTTTAGCATCATATTTCACGTTCGTGCCTTCGGTCGGTATTTTCTTTAACTAGCATATAGGATAGGTTCTCACTCCATTTTGCATTATTTCATTATCCTATGACTGTGATACATATGCCTTAGGTACAAACCCATTTATTAGCGACACAAAACCTACTTACTACTACTAGAAGTGTCATTATTAAGTGGTAGAGGCCTACCAAACATGGGTTCCCTAGTTAGAACCTTTGTTCCATCAGGTGCCCATGCATAATTTATTCCATAGGGCCGGGAGTTCCTTATAGTTTTCATATGAATTTTCATTCGAACCTCATATTCTTACTCACAATCATTCTAACCTTCACCTATGGGACTCCCATTGAGTCTTGTTTAAGCTCTTTTCTGACTCTCTCAAAAGCGAAAAGATTGTCGAGTGAACTTGTCTCTTTCACACTCATTAAATGAATTTGAAAGGATGTATATTTGGTGTAAGTTTAACCCTTTTTTGGACCAAGTAGAATAATCAAGAAAAATGAATACTCTAGTCAACATTGGCTAGAATATTTCTCCTGGGTATTATTTTATACTTTTTCAGGCCTAGGGGACTAAATTTATGAAAAAATACATTCTTTGGAGTTAATTTGTAATTGCATTCCATCCTCTTTCTTGTATTATTTAGCCTATCGTCGATTCTTTCTTCCTCGTTATAAGCCTCTTACCTCAGCAATTTTCATAACTAGCCAAGCAAAGTCTTGTTTATATCCTTTGCATCTTGACACCCTATACCATAAGAGGAAACATTCCCCCGAGTGTCCATGCCCCACATGCAATTCCTTGCATTGAGAATAGGTATGTTCCATTGTTTGGAGCTAGTTTCTTACTCGCGACACTCATTTCCTCTCTTGTATGATAGCTTTTATTTGTCTATGAAAAAACAAGAAAACATGGGCGGGAAAATAATATTATCCCATATTGGCAGCAGTCAAGTCGTCTTTGAACAAAGAACAAAATTTTGAGTCCACTTGTCATCCAAAGTTTGGGTTTAGTATTACCTTAGGAAGATGAGATTGTTACTTAGATTTTACTCCTCTGACTAGCTATTTTTCCAGTCCCTATGGAGAGTTTGTTGATGCATCCTGCATCACAAAATTTCATCATCAAGTCTATGTTGCCTGAGTTATCCATATGTCTCTTGATCTTGTTCAAAGGAATTCTATAATCTTGTGTCGGCCATTTATCAGAACCCTTGACTTTTCATGTTGGTCATACCCTCAGTGTTTCTCAAAGTCACATGAAGTTGTAGTCCTACCATGCAACCCGGTCCTACTTTCATTATGGGTAGGTAACCTTGAACCCAGCAATCAACATCTCTTCATTGGTCACTGACTGGGGGTTTCCCCTTGTGTTCGACGATAAGAAATATATTCACACATTGGGATTCATGTAGTTTCTTGGATGCCATTAGCCTTATTGGTGGTTTCCTCAGCTTTGTCGACAGTCTTCCTTATTGGATGCTATTCAAAGGGTCTTTTTCATGCACTACTTGCATCGGGTGCATGCAAAAGACGCACATGGTTGTTGGTTCGTGAACATATTATTTTTCCGAGCTCATTCTAATAATCAAGATACTTCATTGTACCTCATGCTAATTGATGAGAGATGCCTTAATTATCTCCTTTCAGCGAGTCTCCTTCGATCGAATTCAACTCATCTATTCTGGAAATGAGACCTAGAGTCCTATGAGTACCTAAAGGCTTGCAGTTATTAGTGTAAGTTTATCCCACCATCGACAGTTGGGAATATATCAATGTCTCATGATCGATGGATTCTTCAATTGTTTGACCTCAACACCCTTATTCACACTTGTAAGAATTTACTCAGTGTCGTGATGCCTACTTTCATTATCAGTAGGTTGTCTCGTGTTTTTTAACTATATGCCTTAATGATCAATAATCAAATGAAGTCTCATCATGTTCGACATCAATCCCTCTATTCACATGATGTAGACTTGCACCTTCGACAGATAGTGTGGAAATCCTCTAGCTTATAGTAGCATCATTCCTACTATGTTACTACCTTTCATTGGACCAATACCTATATGACTTCAGTGATCATGGGAGATCAGATTGTACTCCATTGTATACATATATCTTCGAATTGATTTTGAGACTGGATTCCACTGGGCCTTGTTCATGACTATGATATCCTATGGCATGTATCTACTTTGTATTTCCTATCCATGTCCATGAACAACTATTTGGTATATTTACACATGGATTTGTAGTGTAATTCAAATTGGCAGCCATGAGTACAAAGTCATTATGGATTTTAATATTCTCATGAGTAACTAGCACTTCCAGCTGAGTCTCCATCACTCTACTTCTGGGAATTATAATGTATTTTGTGCATTGAAGATACTCCTCTGACCTCACACATTAGGGGGAATCTGTTATAGAAAATGTTTCCTCACCCCATGACACTTGCTTTGATGGCATTTCCATTTCCTTGTGCAGACTTGAAGTCCCCTTTTTTTCTTTCCAAATCCATAAAAGAACATTTTTCCACATATACGCACCCTACCAGTTAGACAACAAGCGTATATGCAGGTTGCTTCAAAACAACCCACGTACATCGGATTTGGTGCTCAAAATTAAAAATTATGTCTAGTTTCCACGTCACATCACGAGATCCATGATCCTTGACCTTCCATATACTGGAAACGCTCTAAATTGACCCTTCAGTTCCATTTGAAGGCTATAAATTGAGCTATATCCAAGCCGTGGAAAGGAGAGAATTCAACTTTTGAGAGCAAAGATAATCTGAAGAAATTCCACTTCCTATTGAGTCTACATCCATTTATCCTTAAAAGTTTGAACTCATTGTTCAGCCCCCAAGCTCTTCCTTCTTTCAAGGAGAACCTCATTGTCTCCTTTATATGAGATTTACTTCGGTGGAGGATTGAAGTGATGGAGGCCCAGTTGGAGGGACTTGGTTTCTCGGTTCTGAGATGTGTTGACACAGAAGTTTGTCACCTATATACTTGTGTTGACTATTTTAATAGAAATACTCTTTTCTCGTCCAATTAATATCTTGCAAATATTTGAATTGTTATTTCATGGGCATATTTTTCATTAATGTTAATGGATTATGCTATTTTATATGCTAACATTATATATTATCACCATATTCTTGTGTATATTGGTTGTTGAGGACAAGTTGCAGGTATAAAGCTTTGATTTTTGTGCTTAATGATGGTCTTCATTGGACGTCCGGATGAGGTAGGTTTTTTACCTTGTCTTGTTAGAATTTCATTTATATATCATACTTGGGATTAGATTTGATTTCTGCAGTCATTCCATATGTTTTCATTTACCCCGGGCCATAGAGAGATTTTCCTCGTAACAGACATATTCTATCATCCCTTCAAGTTCGACTATGGATTTGTTTGTAAGAGGAAGAAAAATGGGAGTGTCTCTCAAAGATCCTTGAAGGTTGAGTTTTATCATAGTATGTTTGGTCATGACATTGATAACAGCCCCTAAATCAATAAGAGTACTATGGAGCAAGGTTTTGTTGATGTGAAAATTGATTAGAGGGCTTCTCAAATCCAAGTACTTAGGTACAATTAACTTCCCAAGCATAAGGTCAACTAATTGTCCTATAACATTTATGGTGGGGGCATCTTTCCTTTTCCTCCCTGGCCTTCTAATGAACTTTTATTTGATAAACTTATTGAAAATAGGTATATCCTTAATGGCTTATAAGAGAGGTATTTGTATACACAAACTTTTAAGTTCCCCTAAAAGTTCTTTCTCTTCAAATGTATAAGTTTTCTTTTCATTTAATCTTTCAAGGAAAGGTGAAGTTTGTGGTTAAGGTGAGGTAATATCTTCCTTCTCATATTTTACATATTTTATGATATTTGGTTCTTGTTGTAATAATTTTCCTGATCTAATATTGATCTCTTGTACTCCTAAGGAATAATATGAAAATTTGTTTCACCATTGTAGATAGGTTGGACTTGCTTTCTATTTGGATTTGGAGCAGGTTGAGTAGGTAACTAAGGTTGTTTTCTATGAATACTATTTTTAGTAGTGTTATTGGGTTGATTAGGAGGAGGAATTAATGCAAGTTTCTAAAAATTTTGTGGACTCCATCCTTGTATAGGTTGATCCACTAAGGGTTTTGATTTTGTTGCATGGTAGGAAATGATTGTTATGGAGGAGGAATTGTTGGTCCTTGATATTTCCAAGGATTTGTATTTGTCCAAGGAGATGGATTGGGATGATACCATGGTTGAGGAGACAATTGAGCATTATATGAACCAAAATTTTGAGCAGGATTGAAGTTTAAACTTGTTTGGAAGGGTTTTGGTCCTCCTTACCTCCTTTGATTGATGAAGTATAGTGATTCCACATTCTCCTCATCTCCTTGGAATGTAGCTTTTAATCCTAGAAAATAAGGACACTTATTAGTTGGATGATTTTCTTCACAAATACCACACACATCTATAATGTTTAGAGGGAAATCATTTATAGGATTCTTTTTATTGCATTTAGGACAATAAACATCCAATGCATTCTCTACTTCCTCTTGTTTCTTTGTAATCTGCAAAGTATCAATTTGCATGGATAAAGAATGTAAAATATCAGTTTTCATGTCCTCTATTAACCCTCCTAATTAGTTATTTATATGAGTTGTAGGGTTATAATATTGGGGTACCAAACCTCTACTACTTCTACCTTTCTTCCTTGAGGACCTTGAGTGGTTTTCGAATATTCTTTTGATATCATCATAGTCCACCTGGAAGATATCTCCATTGGATAGGAGATTTAATTTTTCCATGAGATATTCTCTTACCCCTCTGAGTAAGAAAATCTTGAGTGAGTCTTCATATAGAGTGAAATTTTAAGCTCTCTTGTAGCTTAACCGGAATCTCTCTTCAAAGTATCATAGAGATTCATTAGGTTCTTATGTCATTCTAAAAATTTCATCCCTTGTATCTCTTACTGTACAATAGTCTATATATCTTTCATTGAACGTATTTTTCATTTGATCCCAATTTGTGATACTATTTCCCTCCAAGCTCATAAACCATCTTAGAGATCAATCCTTCAAGTTAGAAGGAAAAATTTTGAGCTTTTGTTCATCAGTAGTATAATCATATGTTTTGCATCTAACTGTAAACTCTAACAAGAAAGTGTTAGGGTCTTCAAAAATAAGTCCAAGAAAATGAGGTAATGCAGAAGGATTAATATGTTTCATCTTTCCTTATCCATTGGATTCTAGAATGGGAAACTCAAATATTTATACCTCCTCATCAACCATGGCATGAGGTGAGGAAAACTGGCCCTCTTCTGAAATATTTTCAAATTCTCTATATTCCCTTTCCAAGAAACTTTCAAGTGTTTCAAGGCCAATCTATGGATTGCTTGGACCTCTTTTTTGGGTGGGCGTTTTTGACTAAAATTTTCCTTTTCTATATCTAGGTCTAGTCATTCATGAATTAAAAAGAAAGTGAAAAAATATTTTTATTTTCTTTTCATTTTTTATATAACAAAAAATTAATGTGACAAGGAGCTACCAACAATCACACGAAGTGAAAGAACTTGAGATGATACACTACAAAAATTATATAGTGAGGTTGGCCTTGTGACTAAGGTATCATTTCTACTTCTCTAGGTCATGTAAAGGAAAGAAAAAATGAAAATGATATGTAGACTTATGTAAGTTTTAAACTTGTGAAGTAAAGAAATGCATACATATTCTTAAGCAAAACAAAAATTAATCAATGTCTCATACACATAGTACACAGAGATTTATGCTAGAAACCCTTAAGCGGGAGAAAACCATCCTTCCTTGGTGTCACACCTTTCATCTCTTCATTATATTAATTTCACCATTCACCATACAATATATACAATATTTTAGGTATTCTATAGCTACCAAAACCGTAATCCCTTAATCCAGGATTAATTTAGAAAATCCGCTAAAATAGAAAAAACCGCCCAAAAACAAATTTCATGGCGCTACCCCAAACCTCGTCAGCTCTGGGCTACCTCCTTGAGACGAACGTTGTGTGTAACCAGGGGGGGGCATACCTGGGCCCCCTTGGACCCCCCTAGGAAATATCTCAACACACGTGACATAAAGAGTGAAGGAATTTCGGATCGTCAAACGCAGTTGTCGAATCTAACGTGCCCACACACACATGCAAAGAATATAACACATACCCAACATTCTCCCACTTATTGTTTTCTTTGCATACATGGATTCAAAGGATTACATAGTTAACAATCCAGGGCAGAAATTCCCATTGTTACTCTACGCCAGGAGAACTTCTCTGTGCTCATAGACTTTGTTAATGAATTTGCAACATTCTTCAAAGTGTCAACCTTTTCCAGCAACACCTTCTTTTCTTCAACCATATCTGTCACAAATTGATATTGAACATCAATATGATTTGTCTTCGAATGATAAGCAGGGTTCTTTTCCAGGAAGATTGCACTCTGACTGTCACAATCTAATATCACTAACTGTTGTACCAACCCAATACCCGAACAAAATCGTTGTAACCATATTGCTTCCTTGCTTGCATGAGTGGTTGCCATGTATTCAGCTTCTATAGTTGAGAGTGCCACTATAGCCTGCCTTTTACTCATCCAACTGATTTCTCCTCCAAATAGTTTAAACACATACCAACTTGTATATTGTAACACACCCACCACGGGGCTAGAAAATTTTTGGCTTTCTTTCCTTATTAAATTCTAAGGAGCCTAGCATAGACCCTCCTTTCCCTTTTAAAGTCCCTCATATGATTGTGGCTATGCCCGCAGTCCTTACCGAGAAGGCACTTCTACTATCATGATACGGGGATTCATGAGGCAAGTGATCCCTTGCTCTCTTGATTTTCAAATGACCAAAACCTGAAACTGGGTCTCAGTGCTTATCGAGATACACAGCAAGCCAGAGCAAGTTTTGGTACTCTACCCTTCAGGGCTTCGCATATCAGGATTTTGAGATATGTGACGACAAGAGAACTTACCATTAGGTAACC
Source organism: Picea engelmannii (assembly GCA_009831015.1). Lineage (NCBI taxonomy): Eukaryota > Viridiplantae > Streptophyta > Pinopsida > Pinales > Pinaceae > Picea > Picea engelmannii. Next base: position 685,440 of record ML794409.1, on the reverse strand, counting down.
CGGGTGCTGAAACACCGAAACACCATATCTCGTCCGCACTATTATTATTTCAGGATTTCGCACTTTGGGTTTTCGGGACTGGCGAGTGTAAGAGAACTTGCCAATAGGTATCTCGGATACGGAAATACTGAAACACCTAGTATTATCCGTGCTAAGCCATTTTGGAGTTCCTCCTTTCCATATTTCGCGAATCGGGGTTTCGAGACTGGCGAATATGTGGGGCTCGCACTTAGGTACCCCGAGTGCCAAAATACCGAAGTATAATAACTTCTCCACACTCTATCTTTTCGAGATTTTGTAAGTCAGGATTTCGAGACTTGTGAGTACAAGGGAAACTTACCCTTGGGTCTTCCAGGTACCGAAACGCTGAAATGTCGAACCAAGTCACACTATGCTAATTTGGGATGCCACGAGTCAAGGTTTCGCATATCGGGACTTCGTGATATAAGAGGTCGAAGATTCACAATCCTAAACTACCCGAGTGCCGAAAAGCTGATACACCCTCTCCTCATACACTCGACAAAATTCGGGGTTTCACAGTTCGGGATTTCGCAACTAGCAGGTACAAGGTAACTTATCCCTGAATATCCCGGTTCCCGAAATACCGAACATCAATACTTACCAATGTTGGTCCAATTTGGGGTTTCGTGAATCGGAGTTTCACGATGTGCACAGACAGGAGGTCTCGCACCTAGATCCTCCGAGAGATGAAACTCCAAAATACCAACTCTTAAACCTGCTCATCTATTTCAGGATTTCACCCATCGAAATTTCGCGGGTTAGGGATTCGGGACTGACGAGTATAGGGAACTCACCTTTAGGTATCCCGAATGTCGAAACACTGATACCTCATAACTCCTCCATACTATATCATTTCAGGATTTCACAAGTCGGGGTTTCAGAACGTGTGAGCACAAGGGAATTCACCCTTCGGTATTTCGAGTTTTGAAATACCGAAGTGTCCTAATCCATCCACACAATGTCATTTCGGGACTCCGCGAATCGAGGTTTCGAGACTTGCGAGTACAAGGAAACTCACACTTAGGTACCCCGAGTGTCGAAACACCGAAATTTCCTAAGTCTAAGAGGGCCATTCTCTCTCTTGTGCAGGGTTTTCAGACTTACGCCATAAAATCCTCCAGCAGATTCTTGGATAAACTTTCAAGAAGGGTGTCCCTGTGGGGATATCTATCCAGGGCATTACTTAAGACAAATAAGGGAATGAATTTCTTGAGAACAGACTTGAAAGCTAAATCCATTCAAAGTATATATATATATATATATATGTTTATATTTACATAAGCCATGGGTGGTCTTTCCAATATAAGCATGCAGCCACCATTTCTTATCAAAACAACATATAGACAATCTTATACTGAAACCATTCATAATTGCACAAACCATGAGAATACATGTCAGAATATTAATTTCAAGATATGAGATATAACACTTATCAGAAAAACACCAGGTTTGATGCAACTGCTGAGACGAGTGCTCGTTTCCACCCAACCGTAGGCTCAGTGATTCCGAATGGATTTACCACTAGCCACCCCTGAACTTAGACCACGATTTTGTGAGACTGAGTCTATGTTTGTCAGAAATCGAGAACTAGGGTTACTCTCCTTCTTCTTTGCTCATCAATCACCCTGTATATTTTCCAAAGTTTTTTCGATTTCTCCCCCTCTTGCGATCTCTGTCATGACTACCCCCTTCCACACCTCTTTCTTGCCTTTTCTTTTTCCGGCAAGGTTGCATGTGGCATGAACTTCCCCACGACGGTTAGGTCTGAGGCTTCCATGAATGGGTGGTTCACCCCCATCCCTCATGAACTCATGAGGAGCCTCTTCACCTACCAACCTGGCGAGTAATTCATTTCAGGGCCAGCGAGCCACTCTTGATCTTCAGGCCAGTGAAGACCAGATACAATATTGGTTTCAGTGGAATTTAACACCACCATTCCAGGTGCCTTCCACCACCTTTCATCATCCATCATGGTCCCTTTTCAGCACATCCCCCTCTCAGCAGTCCTGCAACATATATTCATAACATTATTTACATCTTTGAGTTTGCCATAGTCTTGGCCAGTATAGTTATTTTTACAGACTGGGGGAAACAGGGTGTTACAATTCCCTCCCCCTTAAAGGAACATCGTCCTCGATGTTCTATCTATCAATATGACATGTATGTACACAGGTAAAAAAAATCGGATATGCCTGTTTCATGGCATCCTCCATTTTCCATGTAGCCTCATCTGGGCCAAAATGTCTCCACTACACCTTGACCTGTGCAATGGTTCAGTTCCAGAGAGGGGTTTCCTTTCTGTCCAGTATGCATTGAGGTTCTGGTAGGAATTCTCCCTTCGGTTCCACCTAGATCACAGACTAGTGAATTATATGATTAGAATCATGTACATATTTCTTCAATAATGAAACATGGAAAACATTATGTGCTTTTACTGTGGGAGGAAGTGCTAAACTATAGGCTACAGGTCCCACTCTATCTAGGACCTTAAAGGGTCCACAATACCGAGGTGCCAACTTGGCACAAGCTCCCATTTTTAGGGAACTCTTCCTGGGCCTCACTCTGAGATATACATGGTCTCCAGTCTTGAACTCTCTTGGATTTCTCTTTTGGTCGACGTAACTTTTCTGTCGGTTCTGAGCGACCTTCAGGTTTTGTTTTATCTGAGTCACTTGTTGTTCCATTTCTTTCAACATGTCAGGTCCAAAAGAAATTATGTTTACAAGATTACTCCAGCTGACAGGAGTGTTGCACGGCCTACCATAGAGGACTTCGAAGCGACTCATCTTTAAGGATTCTTGGTAGCCTTTGTTGTAGGAAAATTCCACCAGTGGCAGGTAGTCTTCCCACTTCTTGGGTTGATGCATTACATGCATTATTAGCATGTCTTCTAGTACTTGGTTCACTCTTTCTGTTTTTCCATTGGTTTGGGGATGATAGGTGGTGCTAAACAGCAACTTGGTCTCTAAACCCGCCATCAGTGATTTCCAAAAGTTGGAAGTAAATTTCGTGTCTCTGCCAGACACGATATCTTTCGGCATACCATGTAGTCTAAATATCTCCTTCATAAATACCTGAGTGATGTCTATTTCCTTGCAAGTCGACTTGACGGGGATAAAATGAGCGGACTTTCTCAATTTATCCACCACTACCATGATGGTGTCATTCTGTTTGTTCGAGGTTGGTAATCCGGTGATGAAATCTATGGAGATGGTTTCCCATTTCCATTCTGGGATTGGTAGAGGTTGTAATAATCCTGTTGGGTGTTGGTGTTCTTCTTTTACCTGTTGGCATTCTATGCATTTGGCTAGGTACTCAGATATTTCTTTCTTCAATCTTGGCCAATAGAATTGTTTCCTGGTGGCCATGATCATCTTCTGGTATCCTGGATGACCAGCATAGGGTCTTTTATGTAGTTCATCTAGTATGAACCTCTTCAAGTCGTCACAATCTGGGATATACAATCTGCTTTGGCAAGTGAGCATACCTCCTTCCATCATATGGTATCCTCCATAATTTATCCATGTGGGTTCTTGCTGCAGGTACGAGGTCAAGGTCTGGAAGAATGTGTCTATCTCTTGTGCATTTCTGACTCTTTCTTTGAAATCCGTCTCGCAGGTACTCACTGTGGCTAGGTGAATTGTTTTCATGCTTCTGCTAAGGGAATCCGCCACCCTATTTTCTTTTCCTTTAATGTGTTTGATCTCAAAATCAAACTCGCTAAGGAGGGCCATCCACCTAGCTTGTCTGGCATTGAGCTTCAATTGGTCAAACAAATATCGCAATCCATAGTGATTTGTCATAAGTACAAATTTTCTTCCTAGGAGGTAATGCCTCCACATTTTCAAGGCATGCACTATGGCAACCAGCACTAGATCATGGGTCACATAGTTGACTTCGTGCTCATTCAATTTTTGGGATTCATAGCAGACCAAACTTCCTCCTTGCATAAGGACTCCTTCGAGCCCTTCCTTACAGACATTTGTGCACACGAGGAAGTCAGCTTCGAGATCGACGATCTTCAACATGGGTGCGTGGGTCAGTAGATGTTTCAGGGTTTGAAATCTTTCTTCACATTTTTGTGTCCATGTGAATTTTGTCCCCTTCTTTTGGAGGGTAGTGATTGGACAACCAATCTTGGAGAATCCTTTTACAAATCTCCTATAGTATGCTGCTAATCCCATAAAGGATCTGATATCCAAAACGTCCCTTGGGGTAGGCCATTCCATGATAGACCTAATTTTGTCAGGGTCTACTGCTACTCCTTATTTAGATAGGACATGGCCCAAGTAATGTATTTGCTTCTGGAAGAATTCACATTTGTTGAATTTGGCATAGAGCTGATGTTCTTTTAGCACTTGCAACACAATCCTAAGATGCTCTTCATGCTCTTCTCCATTATTGGAGTAAATTAATATATCGTCAATAAAAACCAGCACAAATTTGTCTAAGAATTTGTTGAGTACATTGTTCATCAAGCACATGAAAGTGGCAGGGGCATTGGTTAACCCAAATGGCACTACCACAAACTCATAGTGACCATACCTCATCCAGAAGGTAGTTTTATGGATGTCTTCACCCTTGATTCGGACTTGATGGTATCCCGACCTCAAGTCAATCTTTGAGAAAATAGACGCACCCCCCAATTGATTGAAAAGGTCATCAATCCTAGGAAAGGGGTACTTGTTCTTTATAGTTACCTTATTGAGTTGTCTATAATCTTTACACAGTCTAAGGGTACCATCCTTCTTTTTCACAAATAGGAATGGTGCTCCCCATGGAGACACACTGGGACAGATATAGCCCTTATCCATCATTTCTCTCAATTGCAATTTGAGTTCAACTAGTTCAGGTGTGCTCATCCGGTAGGGTGTCCTAGACACCAGCACCGCTCCTGGTGCAAGTTCTATCAAGAAGTCAATGTCCCTTCTCGAAGGTAGACCCAGTACCTCTTCCAGAAATACATCTATGTAGTCTCTCAGGGTAGGGTGGTTGTCGAGGCTTGATTTGTCACCTTCAATTGTTTTCAACACCTGTATTGCATATAGGGGACATCCTTTTCGGCAATACCTTCTCATTTGTAGAGCTGATATTTATCTCATCGAGATGGGTTTTCGGATCCATTGAAGGGTTATCCTTTTTTCTTCCTTACTTACACATTCTAAGGTTTTATGGTAATAGTCCAATCTGGCTTTATGGGAGGCTAGCCAGTCCATACCAATCAACAGATCATATGATCCCAGGGGTAACATGTTAAGGGTTTCTTGGGTGGGGAATTCACCCAACATTAATTGGCAGGCTGGTATGACCTACGCTACCCTTCTTTTGGTGCCAGTGGATAACTATACCAACCATGTCTTGGTAGGTTTATGTGGCTGCAGTTTACACTTATCAACAGTATTAGGGGCTATATAACTCAAGTTTGAACCAGGGTCAATCAGAATAGACACTAGATGGTTGGAAATCATACCTTTTATTTCCACCACTGAAGCTTGGTGGTCAGCTTGGTTATTATCCAAGGCTGCATAAATTTGGGGCACACTCCTGGGCACATCATTGACGGTGGTAGCTTCCTGGATGTTGTAAATTCTCTGACTATTATGTTGTCGGCATGGACAGTCTCTCAGTAGATGTTCTTCTCTGCAACCCCAACATTTCAAAGGTTCTTTCTTTGGGTTATCAGCCTTCATTGGTACAGATCCAGACATTTTATTTCTGCTTAAGGAGGGAAAGTTCTGCTAGTGTACACTCTGGGCTAGGAAGCTCATCCTTGAGTTCTTCTTATAGTTCTTAAATCTTGGGGCTTTAATCCCCTTTCTCTGAAATCCTAAACTATTCTTTGGTTTCCATCCTTCACGAGGTTTTATCCGATGTCCAAACTGTTCATGACAATATCTTGCCTTTTGGATAGTGCCTTCTAGGGTCTTTGGCTCATCAAATTAAATTATGTTCCAATACTCCTTAGGTAGTTCGATGATGAAACATTGCACCTTTGCCTTTTCTACTTTTATATAAGGTACGTACCTCAGCAACTAGAGGAATCTGCTGACATATTCCTCTATAGTGAGTTTCCCCAGTTTGAGTTCATAGAATTCTTTAGTCTTTTCGTTGAAATATTTTTCCAATAGATACTTATTCCAGAAGTATTTCTCAAACCGTTCCCAAGACATGTCCTCCTTGTGAACCCCTTTCACATTCTTAAGGTCTTCCCACCAAATGGAAGCCTTTCCGTTCAAGTTGAAGGTGGCCACTCGGGCCTTCAAATTTTCTGAAAACTCATGGACTCTGAAATACTTATTTAGCCCAAGCAACCAAGCCTCTGCTTCCTCTCCCTTCTTTATTTCACCGTCGAAGGAGGGTGGTTTGGCCTTCCTGAATTCTTCAAATTTACGACCCTTGGAGAGCTTTCACTTCTTTTGTCTTCTTCGGGAATAAGAACTAGTTCTACTACTAGAAGAGCCCTCCAAACCACCAGCTTCCTTCCCAGAGGAATTGTCCATCGCTTGTCCTTTACCTCTGGGATGGACCTTTTTCAAGGTGATACTCTCAGTGTGGCCACTGATATGACCATGTTTTTGTACCTTAGGTTCATGCTACATTTGTCTTTGTAGGTCTGATAAGCTCTGTAGTAAAACTGCGTTAATTTCTGTTTGCTTCTCTTTTTCTTTCATCATCCTCTCATTGTCATCCTTGCAGCTTTGTAATTCGACCATGAGGCTCCTCACAGTCTCAGCTAGAACTGGAGGGGTCCCTACCACCCTCCTTTCGTCAGACTCTTCATATCGATTGTGGGAGCCTTCCCCCACCTATTGGTGAGTCACCATTCTATGCGTCTGTAATTTCCTGTGGCTGATCGTCTACTTGGGTGCAAAAGACAACACTGTTTGTTAGTCAATATTTATATACATTCATAACCAGTACATAATTCATATTTTTCTCATGCACACACACAATAGGAGTTTTCATTCTTAACTTCGACTTTTTAATTGAGGGGGTCAAGATAAGGAGTTACTCCTTTTAACAATACTCCGAATGGAGTCTCTATGCAACCCGTTCATGAGCCCAAGCAGGCCAAGTGTTGTAACCATGCTCTGATACCAATTTGTAACACACCCACCACGCGGCTAGAAAATTTTTGGCTTTCTTTCCTTACTAAATTCTAAGGAGCCTAGCGCAGACCCTCCTTTCCCTTTTAAAGTCCCTCATATGACCGTGGCTATGCCTACAGTCCTTACCGAGAAGGAACTTCTTCTATCGTGATACGGGGAGTCGTGAGGCAAGCGATCCCTTTCTCACTTGATTTTCGATTGACCGAAACCTGAAACTGAGTCTAAGTGCTTATCGAGATACACAGCAAGACGGAACAAGTTTTGGTACTCTACCCTTCGGGGCTTCGCATATCGGGATTTCGGGATATGCGACGACAGGAGAACTTACCGTTAGGTATCCTAAGTGTCGAAACATCGAAACACCATATCTCGTCCGCACTATTATTATTTCGAGGTTTCGCACTTCAAGTTTTTGGGACTGGCGAGTGTAAGAGAACTTGCCAATAGGTATCTCGAATACCGAAATACCGAAACACCCAATATTATCCGTGCTAAGCCATTTCAACGTTCCTCCTTTCAGGATTTAGCGAATCGGGGTTTTGAGACTGGCGAATACGTGGGACCCGCACTTAGGTACCTCGGGTGTCAAATACCAAAGTATAATAACTTCTCCACAATCTATCTTTTCGGGATTTCGTAAGTTGGGATTTTGGGACTTGCGAGTACAAGGGAAACTTACCCTTGGGTCTTCCGGGTACCGAAACGCTGAAATGCCGAACCAAGTCACACTATCCCAATTCGGGATGTTGCGAGTCAGGGTTTCTCATATCAGGACTTTGTGATATAAGAGGTCAAAGATTCACACTCCTCAACTACCCAAGTGCCGAAAATCCGATACACTCGCTCCTCATACACTCGACCAAATTCGAGGTTTCGTAGTTCGGGATTTCGCAACTAGCAGGTACAAGGTAACTTATCCTTGAATATCCTGGTTCCCGAAATACCGAACATCAATACTTACCCATGCTAGTCCAATTCGGGGTTTCACAAATCGGAGTTTCGTGATGTGCACAGACAGGAGGTCTCGCACCTAGATCTTCCAGGAGCCAAAACTCCAAAATACCAACTTTTAAACCTGCTCATCTATTTCGGGATTTCACCCATCAAAATTTCGCGGGTCGGGGATTTGGGATTGGCGAGTATAGGGAACTCACCTTTAGGTATCCTGGGTGTCGAAACACCGAGACCTCATAACTCCTCCATACTATATCATTTCGGGATTTCGCAAGTCAGGGTTTCGTAACATGCGAGCACAAGGGAATTCACCCTTGGGTATTTCGGGTGCCGAAATACCAAAGTGTCCTAATCCATCCACACAGTGTCATTTCGGGACTCCGCGAATCGGGGTTTCGGGACTTGCGAGTACAAGGAAACTCGCACTTAGGTACCGCGGGTGCCGAAACACCAAAATGTCCTAAGTCTAAGAGGGCCATTCTCTCTCTCGTGCAGGGTTTTCAGACTTACGCCATAAAATCCTCCAGCAGATTATTGGATAAACTTTCAAGAAGGGTTTCTCTGTGGGGATATCTATCCAGGGAATTACTTAAGACAAATAAGGGAATGAATTTCCCGAGAACAGACTTGAAAGCTAAATCCATTCAAAGTATATATATATATATATATATATATATATATATATATATATATATATATATATATATATATATATATATATATATATATATATATATATATATATATATATATGTTTATATTTACGTAAGCCATGGGTGGTCTTTCCAATATAAGCATGTAGCCACCATTTCTTATCAAAAAACCATACAGACAGTCTTATACTGAAACCATTCATAATTGCACAAACCATCAGAATACATGTCAGAATATTAATTTCAAGATATGAGATATAACACTTATCAGAAAAACACCAGGTTTGATGCAACTACTGAGAGGGGTGCTCATTTCCACCCAACCATAGGCTCAACGATTCTGAATGGATTTACCACTAGCCACCCTCGATCTTAGACCACGATGTTGTGAGACTGAATCTCTGTTTGTCAGAAATCGAGAACGAGGGTTACTCTCCTTCTTCTTTGCTCATCAATCACCGTGTATATTTTCTATATTTTTTTTGATTTCTCCCCCTCTTGTGATCTCTGTCACGAATGTCCCCTTCCACTCCTCTTTCTTTCCTTTTCTTTTTCTGGCAAGGTTGCGTGTGGCACGAACTTCCCCGCGGTGGTCAGGTCTGAGGCTTCCATGGATGGGCGGTTCACCCCCATCCCTCATTAACTCATGAGGATCCTCTTCACCTACCAACCTAGCGAGTAATTCATTTCGGGGCCAACAAGCTACTCTTGATATTCAGGCTAGTGAAGACCATATACGATATCGGTTTCGGTGGAAGTTAACGCCACCATTCCAAGTGCCTTCCACCACCTTTCATCAACCATCGTGGTCCCTTTTTAGCACATCCCCCTCTCAGCAGTCCTGCAACATATATTCATAACATTATTTACATATTTGAGTTTGCCATAGTTCTTGGCCAGTATAGTTATTTTTACAGACTGGGGGAAACAGGGTGTTACATACATATTCTACGATCCATAT
>ML794409.1:655507-669101 GCA_009831015.1 Picea engelmannii | reverse complement strand
TGATAGTCATAATAAAATAGAGTCTCTGTAGATTGTTGCAGTATATTTTGTTTCTTCAAAACATAAGTTTAATAAAAAAAACACTGTTGTAGAAATAAGTAACTCATTATCATTCATTTCGTATTTAAGAAACATACTGTTAAGCAATTGTCAATTTGACATATCAAATCGTGATAAAAAAAATTTGAAAAATAGTCATTAGAAAGCTAACACAATTCTTCACAAGTTTTGTTTTTACTGTAAAGTGAAATTCTAAATAAAAAAAATACTTTTATATGTCGGAAGTTGAATAACTTGTGAAAATACAGTTTTTTTTGTCATAAAACAAGCAAAAGTGTAACCCACCTTCATGATTTCACCCTACACAGAGATTTACGTCGGAAACCCTTAACCGAGAGAAAACCAACCTTCCTTGGTGTCGCACCTTTCAACACTTCATTGTATTAATTTCACCATTCACCATACAATATATACAATACTTTAGGTATTTCGTAGCTACGAAAACCATAATCCCTTAATGCGGAATTAATTTAGAAAATCACTAAAAATAGAAAAATCCGCTAAAATAGAAAAAACCGCCCAAAAATAAATTTTGGGGCACTGCCCTGAACCCTGTCGGCTCTGGGATACTACCCTAAGCCAAACGTTGTGTGTAAATAGGGGGGGCATACCTAGTCCCCCTGGGATCCCCCTAGGAAATCTCCTGGCGCACATGACACAAAGAGAGAAGGAAGTTGGGATCGTCAAACCCAATTTTTGAATCTGGCGCACCCACACACACATATGCAAAGAATATAACACATACCCAACAAGTTAAAGACCTCCCCAAAAACGACGCAATAAAGTGATGTGCCTTGGAATAGAAGCAATAATATTGGTGTGTCCTTGGCTCCTACTTTACTTTGTCAACCCGGGGTTTGTACAAACGTAAGAGGTACTATGCACTGTGTATGCAATATGCACTCGTCAGTGGAAATTTATGAGACTAATCAAAGGTTAATAATGGTGTGGAAAGATAAAAATGGTAGAAATCAACTCTAAACTATTACTTGAAGGGAAACAAACCAATATAAAAGTACAACTAATATAGATTGCATGGAAAGAACTTATTCTAATGGCAGTAAAGAATATTGAATAATAAAGATTAAACTGAGAACAAAATATGAATTCAATCTAAGTTATGAAAGAAATTTTTAATTGAAGTAAAGATATACTAATCTGTGAATAAAACAAGTTGATTTGTCTAACCCTTTGATCAATAGAAATCCATATGTATTTTTATGGTTTGTTGATGTTTTCATGAAAAGATGATTAAGATAAAATGAAATTTAAAGATAAAACTATCCTACATGAAGTTTCTATAGGAAATGTGCATTTTCTACAGGAACTGTGAAGTTTCTATAGGAAACTTCTACAGTGAGCAGTAATGAGGCCTAGAAAGGTAGTGTAAACCTTTAGAAGAAAGAGAAAATATAGAATTAAGAATGCTCAAAAAGGCTATTGAACATTTCTATAGGATTCTTGATGTAACTAATGAGTTAATGATAACCTTAACAAAGATAGAAATAATTATGAAAAACTATATTAGGCTTCAATAGAAAATGAAATGATCATCTAATCACTAGTCAACATGCATGAAAACTACAAAAATTGCAATAGGGTCCTTGAGCCCTCTTGAGTGGGCCCTACCCAAGGAGCACAAGGAAACTTAAGAAAACTTAATGAGATGTGTTATCACATGAAATTGTCAAAGTCCTGTGAGTTTGTGGTTTCTACCTAAGTCTATGCCCTTACCCTTGCTGGGTATGTGTTATATTCTTTGCACGAGTAGTAGCGTCTGAGCGTATGTGTTTGGCGTGCAGGGGGTTAGAGGGTGAGCCACAAGGCACCCCCTCGGGGGGTGTAGGGGGGTGGAGCCCCCCGCACGGGTGTTTGGGAGCAACACCCCCGAAAAAAAAAATTGCATCGGGACTGCATTTTTCGGGACAACATTATATTTAGGTGGTTTTTCGGCACATGGTTTCTTTTGTCGATGGTTTTCTATTTCCGGTTAAGGAATTAGGTTTTTAGACTAATACAGGTCATTCGGTTAGGGTTTTGGATGTCGTTGGCTCTTATATGTATTTTGTATTGTAAACATTCTAATATGATGAATAATATAGAATATGTTGGTTTTCTCGGTTTAGGTTTCTAGGGGAAAAATCTATGTGTAATGTTTGTATTTTCCATTGTATCTTTTTTGTTTTTTTTCTAAATATCTGTTTGCAGTAGATATTGTACAAGGTTACAATATACAACCATTTCTTTCTCTCTTTAGAAGGCCATGTCTTTAAATTTTTCCCTTTAGCCGGCAAGGTCGTTTGTTTGTTTGCCCCTTTGTTTGGGCACTCATCTCCTTTACCTCTGTCACTGATCCTTCTGTTTTCCTGAACTCTTAGCTAGTCATCCAAGTATTTATTTAGGCAGGCCACAACCATGCACATAAAGCGCAACACTTAGAGCGCTCTAATATAGACTCAAAATCAAGCGAGTGAGCTAGTTCAGTTCTCAACGGAGTAAATTCCATTCGAGGTCCAGATTTGCGGTCCTCAGGTGATCGGGATCATAAAGTTGTGTGAAGTTTAACATCAGACAAAGGTCCAAACACCTGAAATCATCTGGACCATTCAATTCAGAAGGGCACATGGCACAGGATCAGTGATTTTGGGGTTTCATGAGTCAGGAAAGTCCAAAGGTAGAGTCGTAAGGACTCGCGAAGTGAAAACACCCAAAATCATCTGGACCGTTCAATTCAGAAGGGCACGTGGCATAGGATCAGCGATTTCGGGGTTTCGCAAGTCGGGAAATTCCAAGGGTAGAGTCGTAAGGACTCGCGAAGTGAAAACATGTGAAATCATCTGGACCATTCAATTAAGAAGGGCACGTGGCGTAGGATCAACGATTTTGAGGTTTCACGAGTCGAAAAAGTCTAGGGGAAGAGTCGTAAGGACTCATGAAGTGAAAAATCATGAAATGATCTGAGCCATTGGATCAAGGAAAGTTGTGGACCATTGATCTAGCTCTGGTGAAGTCAGAGACTCAGGTATCGGGAGAGTGTAGTCATGCGATGCGAAAACCCCCAAAACCTGAAATAGTGATGTGCCCAAGAGTAGGTCCCATGGTCACTGCCCGAGGTCATATGGAAAATGGGTCCAGGAGGAAAGGTTGGCACCCATAGCATAGAGCCATCCAAGGTGGAGTTCTAAGGAAGAAATCACAACCATTGGATGCAAAGCAGATCCATCCATCCATTGAGTCAGTCATTTTCGCAATATCGGGTATCATGAGTTTGTATTCAAGTGACATGAAGGCCCTCAAAATGAGAAATCATGATGCGCCCAGGAGTTGGGCCCATGGTCATGGCCCGAGGTCGCATGCAGGAAAAATGCGGTGAAGGATAAGCTGGCACGAGGAGCTTTGGGAGCGCGAAGGAAAGGGTGTGGATTTCATGATACCTACACCAAAAGCTGAGGATGCTGGTGTGAGTTAAAGAATGAGAACATCATGGTTTCAAGGTGCCGAGTTGACTCGAAGGGTCGCTAGCAACGCATGGTGGATCCCTGGGCATTAAGTCCCATCCTGATCTCGATGAAGGAATTTAATGAAAAAATGAGTGGTGGTTGAAACCTCGACTCACTCCATAAATGGAAGGTATGGAAGGTCCAGCCATGGGGACTAAACCGTCAGTCCATGGTACTCCTACGAGCAGATTTTCCTATAAAACCCATGCTGATCTGAGCTCGCGTCTGACACAAGAATGCCTGCACAGTCCAACAGAGCGGGCGCCGACTGGAAGCCTTGAATGCAGGGGTCTGATCACGCTATTGATAGTTGCAGCAGTTTTGAGTATATATACTCATTTTTGATATTTTGTTATGGTCGATGGTTGAGCTAAGCTCCCATGTTGTAAAGCTTTGATGAAAGATCTAGTTATCTGTAATGTAATAGGATTTGAGATTTCATGTTTAATATAAGTCAACTTCTTTCCATATCTCTGTAAAAGCTATTTTAGAACACTCAGGCATGGAGGATCCAGTCAAGGGTCGTATGTCGTTGTTATGAAGGTTTGATTTCAGCAGTATTGTGATCATTTTTAATTAGTTCGTTTTGTTATCTTTTTCCCTCTCACACTGAAGAGATTGGGCATGGATGATCCAGTCGAGTTGTTGTAGCTGCATCATGATGTATGTTTGATCATTGTGTTGTTATGACTATGTTTCTTAAATATACTTTAGTGTCTAAAACTTTGAATCCAAGAGGATCTTGTGTTTGAGCTTTTCCTCCTTAGGTTGTTGGAAGACCTGATGTCCATAGTATACCTCTACATTCTCCTCACCAAGTCTTCCTTCTATTCACCTTTAATCCAACTTATTGACTAAAGTTGATCAAGACCTCACTTGCCTGTGCATACCAGTCTAGTTTTCTTAGTTAAAGCAATATCATCTTGAGTCTGCACCCATTTGACCTCTTTAAAACTATTTGTGACATACAAACTGATGGGTACTAGGCTTACTCTCTTTGCAATGGAAGAGTGACTTCTAGTGCTAACATTTTTTCCACCGTTGTTGAGGACGAATTGAAGATTTTCCCTAGGATAGAACGACAAAGCCTGTTGATTCTGAAGGTGCATCAGAACTTAGTACCATTGAGGATTGCAACATGCACCTGGTGACTCCACTGTCTAGCAAATCCAATGGTTCGACTCCATTGTTTCAGCTAGCTCTGAAAGGCAGACACACAAGGTCTCATCCACAACTGCCTCTAACCATGCTTGAAGCTAACCCAGAGAAAATTATCAGGAAAGGAAAGACCCCTCAAGAAGGTACTTCATCTTCTGAACCAGGTGATTCTGGTAATTTTCATAATCTTCCTTTAGAAACCCCAATTACTGTTTCTGTTTCTCCTATTTTCCCATCTACTGGAGTTTCCAGAACTTTCAATTTCGGAAGTTTTTCGGTTGATTTCCCTTCTCCTTGCCTTCTTTTGGAAGGAGAAACCTTCAACACTCCTGTCTCTACTGAAGTTGTACCGTGGCTCAGACCCAGGACCTTAGGAGACCTCCCCACCCTTGTATTTACTACTCCTCCTCCTGTTAGAGTTGTTGCAATAGAAACCTTTGTTCCTATCAGCTCTGCAACCTTTTTCTCAAACACTCAGTTGTTTCCCTTTTCCCCCAAAAGCACAGCTCCAGCCTCACCTGTCCAAACTCCATCTCCACCTGCTTCTCCTCCTGTTCGCACTCCAATGGTAGGATCAAATCCCCCCAGGACTATAATGAAAGCTATAATAGCTACTAGGTATGCCCCTCTTGTCTTGCCTCAGCCTCTGAATGCCCTCCCAGTGGATGGCTACCTTAAGCAGTTGCCCAAGTTCAAGGGCGAGGGAGACATAACTGCAAAGGAACACCTTGAAGCCTTTTACAGTTTTACAGATTGTCATGTCATCATGGATGCAGATGTATGGATGAGGATTTTTGTTCATAGCCTTGAGGGTGAGGCTAGGAAGTGGTTTAGGGCCTTGCCTCTCGGATCTATCAATGGGATTGAAGCCCTAGATGAATCCTTCTTAAAGAATTGGGGGGATATAAAGGATTTCCTTTACTCTATTATAGAGTTTGGATCACTAAAGAAAAAGGAAGGGGAATCTGTTTCTAACTTCTCAAAGAGATTTAATAAAGTTTATAGAAAAAATCCCACTGAGGTTAAGCCTACATAAACCTCTGCAAAGATTACTTATTCTAGTTCTTTTGATCTCGATTTATGCTTCCTGTTAAGAGAAAGGAGAGCTACCTCCTTGGTTCATATGCAATATGTAGCCATTGAATTAGAATCCAATATTATGGCAGTTGATGAGATTAGGAGTAAGGATGACAGGGACAGAAGAAGGGGAAGGTTTGAAACTTCAACCTCTTCCTCTACTTCCCACCCTCAAGATGATGAGCTTATCACATTAGTAAAATCTATTTCTGTTGATATGGAGAAGGTAAAACTTGAAGAAATATAGGCCTATATAATCACTCAAAACACTGATAACAAAGGTACCTTCAGGAGACCTAATAATGCTCCTCAGATACTTTCAAGAGATCAAAGAGGTTGGGATAGGGATGATCAAATAATTCAAGACCCTCTCCAAAATAACCTTTTCATTGATGAAGAAGAAGAGGAAGAGGAGGTTGATCCCGAAATCCATTGTCCTGGGGATGCCTCCTCATTTCCCCATTTAACTCAATCTGCATATGAGGAGTCTCTAATGGAAAACCAACTAAATGAGGTGAGTAAAGGGGAAAAAACCAGCCACACTCCAAACAGATATAATCTGAGGTCCAAACAGAAAGAAGGGAAATCAGACATCCCTGATCAGCCTACCAGAGTAGAAAAACCTGCTAAATATATTGCATACCAAAGAAAGGAAAATAAGGCACAGACCCCCCCATCAGTGGTCAAAATTCTTGTTCCATAATTGAGATAAATTCTAAATCCCCCCTCCTCTTTCAGCTTTGAGCATGAAATAAAAAATATTAGAATCCCTGTACCCATTTAAGAGTTGGTCAAGCATGAAGACTTCAAAAGGTGCCTCTCCAAAATGTTGCAGCCTGAACCTTCGTCTCATTCCACAGACTCAATAAACCTTCAAGATGAGAAGCATGCAGTCATCCTAGGTCCTTTGGTAGAAGATAGAGATGATTTGTCCCCTCCCTTCTATACTTCACTAGACATACATGACAAGGTGTTGCACAATTGTTTGATGGATTTAGGGGCATCTCACAATTGTATGCCTAAGATTGTCATAGAAGAGCTCGGTCTAGAGATTACAAAATCCTACCACAATCCGTATTCTTTCGACTCCAGGAAGGTCAAGTGACTTGGGGTTATCAAAGACTTGGTTGTATCCTTGTTCCAGCTGCCAATGAAAAGCGTGATCATGGACATCATGGTAGTTGATGTTCCCCTAAGTTCGGGATGCTTCTGTCTAGATCTTGGATAAAAATACTAAGGGGAAATTTGCAGATGGACCTCACCTATGCTACCATTTTGGTGTTTGGGGGTGAGCATAGGAGACTTTACAGGGAAGCTCATTTGGCCTACATTATTAGTGATGAAGAAAACCCCACAAACCATCCTATCTTCACTCTTGACACAAATTTGGGATCAAGTTTGTTGCAACTCACCAATGCTCCTGAACCTCCTCTGGAAATAAAAAAGAAGCCTACTACTTTTTGTGAGAATTCCCCTCCTATCACCTCTGTGTGTAAAATGTTCTTCGATGGAGCCTCTTCTAAGGAAGGTGTTGGTGTTGGAGTGGTTCTTGTTTCACCTTCTCAAGATGCTATAGCTCTGTCCTACAAGTTATAATTTAGAGCTACCAATAATGTGGAAGAGTATGAAGCTCTCGTCTTAGGTTTGAGGGCTGCAAAAGACATGGGAATTGAAGAGATATCATTATTTGGGTATGTTGAGTTAATTGTCCATAAAGTCAGAAATCTTTAGCAAGCTAAGAACCCTAGGCTAAGAAGTTATAGAAATGAAGTGTGGGACCTTATTGACAATTTTTTCCTAGCTTTCAACATTTCATTTATTCCAAGAGAAGAAAACATCATGGTTGATTCTCTGGTTGTTTCAGCAAGCAATTTCAGATTCCCTTTGCCACCAAAGCTTGGGTATGATGTAGAAGTAAATTACAAACCCTCTATACCTGACAATGTCAAGCATTGGAAAATATTTGAGGATGATCTTGAGATCAAAAGATTCCTTGAGACTGTCAATGAGTTTTTTGCACAACATATTGATCAAGATCAAGATTCTGAAAGTAATCCTCATGCTAATGTTTTCCTGAAAAAAATCGTTAATCACCATATTGTTCAGTTTCCTAGCAATCACATTCTGAAGGGACTAGTTCCTTTGGAAAGACTATTTGAAAGAAGTGATGTGGTAGTGAAAGTTAAAGGATCAATTGATGATGCTGATGTAACTGAATGCAACATTGGTACAGGGAAAGGTCCAAAATTTGTCAAGTTGTCGAGCAGTTTTTCAAGGGAACAAAGGGCTGAATATGTTGAGTTATTAAAGGAGTTTGCTGATGTGTTTTCCTGGACTTATGAGGATCTCAGAACATATAACACAAGCATAATTGATCATAATATCCCACTAACGGAAGAGGCCAATCCATTTAGGTAGAAATTGAGATAGATCAACCCTATGTTGCTGCCTATCATGGAGAAAGAGGTAAAAAATCTTTTAGATGCCCAGATTATCGTTCCTTTGAGGTATTCTAAATGGGTGGCCAACTTGGTCCCAGTGATTAAGAAGAATGGATAAATCAGACTTTGTGTTGATCTCAGGAACCTAAACAGAAGATGCAAGAAAGATAATTACCCATTGCCAAAAATGGAGCACATATTGCATAGGTGCATCCAGGATGTCCATGATTGACGGATTTTCTGGCTACAATCAGATTTATGTCTTACCTGGGGACAGAGAGAAGACAACATTCACTACTCCATGGGGTACATTCATGTATGCCAAGATGCCCTTTGGATTCATGAACGTGGGAGAAACTTTCCAGTGTGCTATGGACATCGCCTTTCTTGGGGAAAGGGATAAATTTGTAGTCATTTATCTGGATGACATTACAGTTTTCTCCAGGACTAATGAAGAACATTGTCATCATCTAATAAAGGTCTTCCAAAAATGTAGAAAATTTGGTCTCTCTCTAAATCCCAAGAAGTCATTGTTTGCTACGAAGGAGGGAAAATTATTAGGGCACATAGTATCAGCTAAGGGAGTAAACATTGATCCCAGCAGGGTGGAAGCCATTCAAACCTTAGCACTCCCTAGATCCAAGAAAGAATTTCAATCATTCTTGGGGAAGATTCATTTCTGAGAAGGTTTGTTTCTATTTGTTGAACTGGTGAAGGACACTACAGTCATGTTGAGAAAAGGAAACGAAATCAAATGGACTGTTGAATATCGTCGTTCCTTCAATCAAATAAAGAAGGTCATGACCAAAGCACCTATTCTCATCAGTCCTAATTACTGCAAATATTTTATGATTTTCTCCTTTGCTTCATTTGACACAGTGGCAGCCATTTTGTTGCAAAAGAATGATGAAGGGTTTGAACAGCCCATTACCTTTTTCAGTAGGGCATTGAGAGATGCAGAGCTTAAATATGACATCATGGAAAAACAGGCCTATGCTCTGATTAAATCCCTCAAATCCTTCAGGGTCTATGTTTTGCATTCAAAGGTCATTGCATATGTTCCTTAAGCTTGTATGAAGGAGATTCTCATTCAGCCTGACATAGATGGGAGAAGGAGCAAGTGGATTGCTAAAATCCTTGAATTTGACTTGGAGATAAGACCCACCAAATTGTTTAAGGGTCAAGGTTTAGCCAAGATGTTGGTTGAAACTAATTGCAAATCCTTGGGGATGAATTTCATCAACACTTGCTCATAAAATCAACAGGCTGAGTTGTCTGATACAATTTCCCAAGTCAGCCCTTCATTAGCAGGATGTTCTTGGTACAGGGACATCATTTTCTCTCTACAGAAGTTGCAGCCTCTTGATGGCATGGAAAAAAGAAATATAAGATCTTTAAAGCTCAAATCAATTAAGTATTTCCTCATTGATCAAGTTTAATATTGGAAATATCCTCTAGGAGTGTTGTTGATATGTTTAGACCCACAGGAACCCCAAAAGATCATGTCTGATTTTCATGAGTTTGTGTGGGGGACATCACTTCTGGAGAACGATAGCCTACAAGATTCTGAGAGCTGGCTATTTTTGGCCTAGCCTATTCACTGATGTTTGTGCTAAAATCAGGGCTTGTGTCAAGTGTCATAAATTCTCAGGAAAACAACAGCTCAAGTCCCTGCCTTTGAATCTTGTGGTAGCTTCAAGACCCTTTCAGCAGTGGGACTTAGATTTTATGTTAGAGATCCATCCGGCTTCTAGTGGTCAGCACAAGTGGATATTGACTTCCACAGATTACTTTACCAAGTGGATAGAAGTTATCCCCATAAGGAGCGATTCTCACAAGGTAATTATTAGTTTTCTTGAGGATATTATAGCAAGGTTTGGTTGTCCAAAAAGAATTGTCACTGACAATGTTGCATCCTTTAAGGTTGAACCATTGATTCAATTCTGTAAACAGTTTGGGATTTCATTGATTCACTCAACTCCTTACTACCCTCAAGGGAACGGACTAGAAGAGTCCTCTAACAAGAGCCTTATAAATATCATCAAAAATTGTTAATGGACAATAAGAAAGCATGGGATTCAAAGCTCAAGTTTTCTCTGTGGGATGATAGAGTGACAACAAAAAGATCTCTTAGTGTCTCTCCTTTTCATCTTGTATATTGAATTGAGGCCATCTTTCCTTCTCAGCTGGCCTTACCCATGGAAAAATTATTTCAAGACTTCCAGGGAGAGCCTGATGATATGATCAGAAGGATACAACAGCTAGTGGAAGTGCAGCAGGCTAGAGAGAAGTTACTAGACAAAGCACATCAGCATCAACAGAAGATCAAGTAGGCTTTTGACAGGAAAGTAAGAAAGGAGGATTTTTAGCTGGGAGATCTAGTACTAAAATGGGATGCACCCAAGAAGGACAAGGCAAGCATGGAAAATTTGATGCATTGTGGATCGGCCCCTTCAAAATCTCTGAGAGGTTTCCAAATATTACTTACAAGTTGCAGAATTTGGAGGGTGATGAATTTTTTGGAGGCCCTGTAAACGAGCATTTTTTGAAGAAGTTATTTGTTTAAAGCCTTAGCTGGCATTCCACCATTGTAAATATCATTCCTATTTTTATGTTTATTTTTCTCTAAATAATAGACTCCATAACACAAAGCTTAGGCATTGAAGCTACGCATTCTTGGTAGCTCGCAGAGAGCATGCCATTCCCTGTGGAGCCAAATGTTATCACATGAAATTGTCAGAGTCCTGTGAGTTTGTGGTTTCTACCTAAGTCTATGCCCTTGCCCTAAATTTCTCTCTTTCGTAGTCCATGCCTTTAAATTTTCCCCTTCATCCGACAAAGTCGTTTATTTGCTTGACCCTTTGTTTGGGCACTCATCTCCTTTACCTCTGACACCAATCCTTCTGTTTTCCTGAACTCTTAGCCAGTCGTCCAAGTATTTAATTAGGCAGGTCACAGCCATGCGCACAAAGCGCAACACTTAGAGCAGTCTAATATAGACTCAAAACCAAGCAAGTGAGCTAGATCAATTCTCAATAGAGGAGATTCCATTCGAGGTCTAGATTTGCAATCCTTGGGCGATCAAGATAATAAAGTTGCATGAATTTTAACGTCACATAGACATCCAACAACCCGAAATCATCTGGACCGTTCAATTCAGAAGGGCACGTGGTGCAGGATCATCGATTTTGGGGTTTCGCAAGTCAGGAAATTCCAAAGGCAGAGTCATAAGGACTCACGAAGTGAAAACACCCGAAATCATCTAGATCGTTCAATTCAGAAGGGCACGTGGCACAAGATCAGCAATTTCAGGGTTTCGCGAGTCGGGAAAGTCCAAGGGCAGAGTCATAAGGACTTGTAAAGTGAAAACACCTGAAATTATCTGGACCATTCAATTCATAAGGGCACGTGGCACGGGATCAGCAATTTTAGGGTTTCGCGAGTCGGGAAAGTCTAGGGGCAGAGTCGTAAGGACTCGCAAAGTGCAAACTCACGAAATGATATGAGACGTTGGATCGAGGAATGTCGTGGACCATTTATCTGTCTCTGGCGAAGTCGGAGACTCGGGTATCGGGAGAGTGTAGTCATGCAATGCGAAAACCACCGAAACCCGAAATCACGATGCACCCAAGAGTTGGGCCCATGGTCATGACCCGAGGTCATATGGAAAACGGGTCTAGGAGGAAAGGTTGGCGCCCATAGTGTAGAGCTGGCCAAGGTGGAGTTCTGAGGAAGAAATTGCAGCCATCGGATGCAAAGCATATCCAACCGTCCATCTAAGTCAGTCATTTTCACAATATCGGGTATCAGGAGTTTGTAGTCAAGTGATGTGAAGGCCCCCGAAATGTGAAATTGTGATGCAACCAGGAGTTGGGCCCATGGTAATGGCCCGAGGTCGCATGCAGGAAAAATATAGTGAAGGAGAAGCTGGCACTAGGAGCTTTGGGAGTGCAAAGGAAAGGGTGTGGATTTCGTGAGACCTGGACCAAAATCCAAGGATGCCCGTGTGAGTTAAAGAACAAGACCATCATGGTTTCAAGGTATTGGGTTGACTCAAAGGGATGCTAGCAGTGCATGGTGGATCCTTGGGCGTTAAGTCTTGTCCTGATCTCGATGAAGGAAGTTAATGAAAAAAGGAGTGGTGGTTGAAACCTCAGCTCACTCCATAAATGGAAGGTATGGAAGGTTTGGCCGTGGGGACTAAACCGTCAGTCCATGGTACTCCTGCGAGTAGATTTTCCTGCAAAACCCATGCTGATCTGAGATTGCATATGACACAAGAATACCCACATAGTCTGATGGAGCGAGCGCTGACTGGAAGCTTTGAATGCAAGGATCCGATCACGCTCCTGGTAGTTGCAGCATTTTTGAGTATATGTACTCAGTTTTGATATTTTGTTATGGTCGATAGTTGAGCTAAGCTCCCACATTGTAAAGCTTTGATGAAAGCTCTAGTTATTTGTAATGTAATAGGATTTGATATTTCCTATTTAATATAAGTCAGCTTCTTTCCATATCTTTTTAAAAGCTGTGTTAGAACACTTGGGCATGGAGGATCCAGTCGAGGGTCGTATGTTGTTGTTATGAAGGTTTGATTTTAGCAGTATTGTGATCAGTTTTAATTAGTTCATTTTGTTATCTTTTTCCCTCTCACAGTAAAGAGCTCGGGCATGGATGATCCAGTCGAGTTGTTGTAGCTGCATCGTGATGTATGTTTTATCATTGTGTTGTTATGACTGTGTTTCTTAAATATACTTTAGTTTCAGAAACTTTGAATCCAAGAGGATCTTGTGTTTGAGTTTTTCCTCCTTAGGTTGTCAGAAGACCTGATGTCCATAGCAGACTTCTACATTCTCCTCACCAAGTCTTCCTTCTATTCACATTTAATCCAAATTACTGACTGAATTTGATCAAGACCTCACTTGCCTGTGCATGCCAGTCCATTTTTTTGAGTTAAAGCGATATCGTCTTGAGTCTGCACCCATTTTACCTCTTTAAAATTATTTGTGACATACAAACTGATGGGTACTGGGCTTACTCTCTCTGCAATCGGAGAGTGAATTCTAGTGCTAACAAGATGAAATTAGAACCATATTTATTTCATTAAAAGTAGGAATACATCAAGAGAAAAAATCTCTAAGTCTCAACAAAGAGTCTTCAGAAAGTCTCAATACAATATTTCTCAATAATTCTTTATATATATATATATATATATATAACTATCCTATGTGAAGTTTCTATAGGAAATGTGCAGTTTCTACAAGAACTATGCAGTTTCTATAGGAAACTCCTACAGTAAGCAGTAATGAGGCCTAGAAAGGTAGTGTAATCCTTTAGAAGTATGACAAAATATAGACT
>ML794409.1:617800-629147 GCA_009831015.1 Picea engelmannii | reverse complement strand
TTAATATATATATATATATATATATATATATATATATATATATATATATATTCACTTACATTTTAATTCATTATTAATATAATAAATTGATAAACATGTTTGAGTTTTTCTTTTTTTTAATCTATATAAAATATTGAAACATGAGGAATGTTTAGGTTATAGAGGTAGCACCTCGAGTACGAGGATTCCGCTCATGACCAAAAAAACAATTCATTATTAATCTAATAAATTAATCAACATTAATTAACATAGTTTTCATCATTGCCATATGCATGATTCCACCTTACATTTTAATATTTTGATCTTCTCATTTAAAAAAAAGTTTGATACTAATTATTTATTTTCTAAATAATTAGCTCATTACTTATATAATAAATTAATAAACACAATTTTCACCAAACATTTTAAGTATAAAAAGTTTCTCATACTTAATTGTTTGTTATCTAAATTATAATTTTAAGTTTATCATTATTTATTTATTTTCTAAGTAATCAATTTTTTTTTATATAATAAATTGTTAAATAGGATTTTTACTTTATATTTTAATAATTTGACTATAATGGTTAAGAATATGTGTTTCCTCTTAAGAAGTTATAAGTTCAAATCCAAAGGGGTAGGGTATGTATACCTCCGTAGACTTTATCAAGGGGATCTCATACATCAATTTGGTGTATGGCTTGGCAGTGACCTTAAAAATAGATTATTATTATTATTATTATTTAATTATTTATTTTTTAAAAATTTTTACCTTATAACATCATTAACAACTCATCACTAATATAATATTTTTTATATTTAATTATTAATTTTCTAAATAATTAATTTATCATTAATATAATAAATTGATAAACATAATTTTTGTAATTTGATTGTTTTATTTTTTTTTAATGTAAGAAGTTTTTTTATCTAATTATTGTTTTTAAATGTTTTTACGTATACGATAACATCATTAAAAACTCATCACTAATATATATATATATATATATATATATATATATATATATATATATATATATATATATATATATATATATTTAATTATTAATTTTCTAAATAATTAATTCATCACTTATATAATAAATTGAAAAACATAATTTTTAGCTAATTTCACCTTACATTTTAATATTTGTAATATTTTGACTATTTTAATTTTTTTAAGGAAGGTTTTTATATTTAATTATTTGCTTTTAAAATATCTTTTTATTGGAGAAAGATAGAGCAAATACGAAAGAATTTTATAACCTATAATCTCAAAATTAAAGGAAATACGCTCTATCCCATCCTCCTTTTAAAAACAAGTCTCTCCCCCATTAAGAACATGGCTTTGACTAGACACCTAATGTATAAGAACAAGTTAAACAACATGGAAGACAAAGGCTACCTAAAATTGCTTCAAAATCAAGTCATAACCACCATCGACTCAAACGAGGATGGCATAAAGACGTACGATCATGGCTAAACTATTGGGGAATCATGGAAGAAACCATTTTGTAGAATACAAATACTATTAAAAAAAGGTCAAATCAAAATTTAAGGAAAAAATGTGGTGTGATAAAGAGTTAGAGGAAAAAAGAAAATTAAGGTATTATAAAGATGTAATCAACCCTAATCTAGAAGATCAAAATTATCTATCTATTTTGCCAAGTGTAAAGAAAAAAAATAAGCATCGCTAAGATAAGAACAAATTCTCATGAGCTCCATAGTGAAACTGGGCCTTGGTCAATTCCTAAAAAGCCCTGAGATGAAAGAGTGTGTCACCTTTGTGACACTAAGAAGATTGAAAATGAAAATTACTTTCTCTTAGATTGTCCAGCCTATACCCATATTAGATCTCATTTTCAAAATATTTATCACACTACCAACCTTCCTAACCTCTTAACTCAACAAAAGTACGGTGATCTTGAAAAGCTTCTCTTAATGTTTTTTGAGCACAGAAACAAAATTCTAAAGAATCACAAGTAATCACTTACTCTCTTAAAGTCCGATAAACCAATCTGATCTTAGTGAACGTTAATCATCATCATCATCATCATCATCATTTATATATTTTTAACTTATTATTAAACAAATTGTTAAATAAACAATATTTTTAAATTTATCATTACATAATTTTTTTAATTATGAAATATTTTTAAATGTTTCATAACATAATTTTTTAATTAATAAATATTTTTAAATTTATCATTACATAGTTTTTCAATTAATAATTATGTAGTGATAAACTTAATTATTAATACATAATTTTTCAATTAATAACTATGTAATGATAAACTTAATTATGAGATAAACAATGTTTTTAAGTTTATCATTACACAGTTTTTCAGTTAATAGGGATAGTGGCCTCGCCCCACAAATAATCAAGACCAAAGAATCAAGAGAATAGACCCATCTTGAGCTACCCTTGTGGACTAGCTATCTCATCATTATATATAACTATTTTAACTTTTTAATACATAAAATTTTCATGTTTAATTATTAATCAATAGACCCATCTTGAGCTACCCATGGGGACTAGCTATCTCATCATTATATATAACTATTCTAACTTTTTAATACATAAAAGTTTTCATATTTAATTATTTTTTAATGATATTCTCGAACATATTTTTATTAATCTTTAATACATGTATTAATATAATAAATATATAAACATAGTTTGCAATTCATCAGTTATATAAGGAATTTATACAGTCTAAGTGGGTTTAATGGTTAAGAACTTGTGTTTTCTCTTAAGAAGTCACAAGTTCAAATCCAGAGGGAGGTAGGGTATGTATACCTCTGTAGACTTTACTAGTCAAATCCCTGGGCAGAGGGGGTCCCTTATCCCATAAACAAGGGGGTCTCATACACCAATTAAGTGTCTGGCTTAGCCGTGACCTTAAAAATAGATTATTATTATTATTATATAAACGTCGTGAATCTTAAGTTATATAAAATATTAATAAAAGTAAATTGATTTTTGAAAATAATTTTTTATTAATTGATATAATTTTTTTTTTTTAATGAATTTAATATTGATAAGAGGGCGTGGGAAGAATCTACCGGCCTCCTACAGCTTCGAACGCAAACCATTTTTAAAAAGAATATCAATTGATTTAATATCATTCAACATTGATTTTACATTATTCATTTTAAGATGGAGAACTCATACCTGTCGATCAACCTGTCGATCAAGATGGGCCCTATTGGGGAGAAAAGCCTGGAAAAATTATTTATTTTAATGCTGCTTACAGTTGCTACATGTCATTACGGTAAGCAGCCTCTTTTTAAAATTGATAACAAATTTCTCATGATCTAAGATGGGTCCGACTGAATTACTTCGGTGTCTCTTATCCGAAATCTGTTTGAGATAGGAAAGGTGAATGACGTTATATAAATATGGATATTGATATTCAGTCCTTCACAATTCCAGGACTCACTTGTAGCTACATTATCGACATTGTGAGCTGGTCATGGCCATGTCTGCATCGACCGCCTCTCCTCCCATCCGACATTTTGAGCCAAATAATAATGAAGAGGAAATGTATCCTGCTCATTACAAGGGAGTAAAAGCGCAGGTCGATTCTGGCATTCACGGCATCCCTGAAATTTACATCAGACCCCTCGAGCAGCGCCCTGTGTTGTCGGATTCTTATCAACGTGAAGAGGATCAGGTGCCCATTATCGATCTCGCTCACCTTCAAGACGATGGCGAAGGCCGAGCTGCAGTGGTGGAGGCCATCGGCCAAGCATGCCAACAATGGGGATTCTTTCTGGTAATGCCATTCCACGTCCACTGTTGCTTTCCTTTTCTGACAACTGCTTTCGTTTTTTTACTTGAAGATTAATGATTGTGGGATTGCAGGTGACGAATCATGGCATTCCGGAATCCGCCATGGCAGAAATAATGAGAGTCGGGCGAGAGTTTTTCCATCTGCCGTCAGAGGAAAAGATGTGCTACTTCTCTGCGGACCACAAATGTCTGATGCGCTATGGCACCAGTTTCAACATTAAAGAAGATAAAGTCCTCAACTGGAGAGACTTCATCCGCTACTCCTGCAAACCTCTCGAAGAGATGATGCCTCGTTTGCCAGACAAGCCCACGGATTTCAGGTAACAGTTCCCTAACCTGTTATGAATGGCAACAAACAATAAAATTACATTTTTGCAAAACTTTCTCTCGTCCCGTAGCTGTCACTAAGAGTTCAGAGTTATGTAGTTCGACCGTTTGAGTACGAATATTTGATATTGTTGGCCGTTTGTGTTAACTGTGTTTATGTATCTTCGAGCTTCAGAACTGAAATATTCATCTTTGAGCTTCACAGCTTCAAAGTAGATAACATATGCGGACTTAGATGGGCCTGTGCCTATATTCAACGTATCTAATGCGCCAAGAATTGACGAATCACCCCTACCTCGACTGTAGAATATATATTACTTCTTTAATCACCCCAATTAGACTTTGACCTCCTATAAAAAAGACTTTGACGTCCTATATTCATCGAATTTTTATTTTTTATTTTTAATTTTCAATTTTTTCCAATCATTCATGGATCCTTTGAATTTCTTCTATTGAAGTTTATGCATTTGCACTTGTTTTTCTGCAATTGGTAATTCCAACTGATTAGCCACTATGTTAGGAGCCCTTCCATAAACGGTTTTGAATGGTGTCAACTTTGTAGATTTATTTACTAAGTTATTGTATGCAAACTTAGCTTGTGCCAAAATTGTGTTCCATGTTTGACTATTTTAATTTGTCCATATAGGGGTTAGAGTTAGAACAATATTGAAGTTTTGTCTCTAAATTCTTCCAAAGAGTTCTAAAAAATAAATTCTTCCAAAAAGTTCTAAATAAATTGACTTTGATTATTTTAATTTATCTATATAAGGGTTAGAGGTAGAACAATATTGAAGTTTTGTCTCTAAATTTTTCCAAAGAGTTTTAAAAAATTGACAAAAAATCTAGTATTTCCATTCTAGGTAATGCTCTTGAATATTCCATGAAAAATATAGTTTTTCTTTAAAATCATCTATTCATCATTTTAAACATCTAAAACAATGAAAACATTAAACTAAAACATTACCACATACATATCAAAACAAAAATAATATATTAGGTGTATAAGATGTAAGTGATACATCACACATCAACACTGAATTTGAATTCTGGTATCTATCTAGAATCTTGACAGGTTCAAATCCTATCAATTCATCATCATGCGTCTAAATTCCACAATGATAAATATACTAAGGAATCATTGATTGCATCTACCCCTATTATGGGCAAAGGTCACCACTCTTCCTTTAGAAGCAATAGGTACTAGGGCTAAAGTGAAAAGTGATGGGGCTGAGGTGGAAGCAAGAGTGGAAGTGAAATGTCATTTTCTTGTTGCTTGTCTTTGTGGAAGTAGTGGTTGTAGAGCACTCTCAATATTCTCCTCATAAGTGTTTGTATTGGATGTAAAACATTCTCCCATGCTTCTATCTTTGTGGAAGTAGTGGTTGTAGAGCACTCTCAATCTTCTCCTCATAGGTGTTTGTATTGGAAGTAGAACATTCTCCCATGCTTCCTCTTATCCCCTCTCAAATGCCTCTAGCACATCGACATCCTCCTCCAACCACTCAAGTGCCTCCTCCATGACATGCCTCTCAACATCCAATCAAATGACCTATATAAGAAGTGTTTTGTCAATTTAACTTACCCACATATCGAGATTGTAGTAGACAGAAACCATGTCATTAAGCCCTTGGGTACCTAACCTATATGAGGGTCATATTATAATTAGAGGGTGGAAAGTATAAAGTAGTGAACTATAACAAATTAAAGGTTTAGTTTAAACATTTATAACCTAATTTCACTTTTTGGCATTTTTTTTTTTTTCAAACATGCTCTAGTTGAACTCACACCCTAAAAAGCTACAAGTTTCACTAAGCACCCTAATGGAAAGTTTTTATAAATTTGACACTCTTCTATCATAGTTTGTCCACCAAACATATACAATGAATAAATGGGAAAAAAAAACAAAACACTTCAATTATATTACATTGAGTAGCAAATAGATAGGAAGGAAAGTTAAAATTTAAAAGTTTGAAACAAATTGACGCTTACTTGGCATCCTAGTGGTCTTGTCTTGGACAACCATGTCATATCCAAATGTCCTAACGGCCAACCTATATATCTCCATTTGTTTAGAAATATTCAAGCATTTAATGGGAGTCAGTTGCATCCTTTGACACATTGGGGGAATCCATACATAAGCTCAATATCCCTATTGCATGAATGGGAAAAAGGAGAGTCTTGGCTCAGTCAATGAATCCATCCTCTCCCTTGTCCTCATAGTACATATAGACAACTTCCTTATCCATATTCATGGCCTCATTAAGTAGCACATTATGGGTTTGTCACCATCAACCGAGTGAAGAACCTTTACCAAAAGTTCACTAATGGCACACAACTATTATGTTCTTGTTCAAAATTTCTCTTTGGTACATTACTTAAGCTATGGCTTTCCCATTTAGTTTACTATTGTATGCACATGCATTCCACTCATTTTAAAGAATCATTCTCTTCACCTCTAACATAGAAATGTGGAGATATTGAAGAGAAATAAAGTTACTATCAAAAAGCATGATTGTAGGACACATCAACTATGCATTCCCCATGAACTATCTCATGAGGCTAAGAGAATATGCATGAATATTTATGTATGTATGTATGTATGCTCTTAGTCAATTCAACGATATCCTTGAACTCATTTTGTTTTCCAATTTTGTCTAAATTTAACTCATTGCAATGGGTAGAAAAAACATTCCAATACAAGGTCACTTACCTTTGCACAAGAAACTTTTAAGTAGACCCTTAATTAGGAACATTATCCACAATTAATTGGACAACATACTACAAACATTTATCCTTGATGAACCCATCCAATAGTTCATGTAATTGTTGATTTTTTATAAGCTAGGTTAAGCATGAAGTTCATTCCATTTTAGCATTTCACTTAACCATAAACAATAATGTTGCAGCAACCAAGATCACATGAAGAAACACCATGCACAAGAACACAAGAGGTATACTGGGAAACCCTTCTCAACAAGGGAAGAAAACCCAACCAAATCCTTTGCTATATTCTTCAAGAGAAAGACCTCCACCAAGATAAACCCTAGCACAGAAGAGGGTGCTTCAAACCCTAGAACTCTAGCGCCCAAGAGAGGTGCACACATTTTCCCAAGTAGATGTATTTGCTGAAATTTCCAAACTCACAAGGAAGATATGATTCC
This sequence comes from Picea engelmannii, assembly GCA_009831015.1. Taxonomy (NCBI): domain Eukaryota; kingdom Viridiplantae; phylum Streptophyta; class Pinopsida; order Pinales; family Pinaceae; genus Picea; species Picea engelmannii. The sequence goes on along the minus strand of ML794409.1, from coordinate 621,887 downwards.
ACAATGGAGAATCATCCCTTACTTATATTAGACTTGTCCAATCAACAAAGGCGTCTATTGGCTCAACAGGACCGACCTCTCTAAGTCACTATATATTTTTTTATTATTATTATAAATTTTAATATTAATTATCTTTTACATTTATTATTATTAGACATATTAAGGTGGGGCTGACATGTACCCTTTATATAACAATTAGGGTTATAGGTAGGTCTAAATTTTGAACAGTATATAGCAAAGGATTTGATACACCCACTAGTGCTCATCCATTAGGGGAACATCCATAGGGATGCCATAGCTCTGATTCACTACATTACACAGAAGAACCAGGTCTTCACACGTTCACATGTGCTCATCCATAGGCATGTCCACTCTACAGATCTGTTTTCCCACTACCATCGACAGGAGAATCATTTGGAGTCTTCTCGTCAAGTCTGCTTCTCAGAGGAGTGTATCACATCATCTTCATTTCTGATCACATGACGATGTGCCCAACACTTTTGGGATTTCACACGTTCACCTTGTGCTCAGTCGCAGGCACGTCCTAACTCAACAGATCATTTTTCCACCAGATAATCATCTGGAGTTCTTCTCACTCTCTGAATGGAGGAGGTCATCTCTACGTTCCCAACTCTGTCTCAGGGAGGAACCACGTACCCTTCTTAGGGGATTTCTCTCAGGTTTGTAAGCTGAGAGAAAGACTTCCATAGCTGTTATGTTCCACATCTCAGAGGTTTGTAAGTTGAAGGATGTCTCCCATAGTTTCATTCATCAACAGTAATAACTATACATATTTAATGGATTCAAACGTATTGGCAAATTTGATAAACATTGTCCCCTTTAGACAAGTAACTAACATATTGAGAATGTTCTCTCCCTTCCAATTTTTCCAATCATTTGACATTAGGGTGCATCCTATGATCTCCCATGATTCTCTAAGTTCATCCAATATGTGAGTGCAATTAGTCTTTTACCCTTGAAGGAGCGGCCCTCTCAACTCCTCATAGGGAGGGCCATTGTACCTTAGTCCCATCTTAGGAAAACCCAAATGAAGGTCTAGTTTAGTGAGAACCTATCTCGATGGATTTCATCCAAGATATAATCAATAATTGGAATGTCAAATTTGTCCTTAATGTTTCGTTTATTGAGAGCTTGAAAATCAAGACACATGCACCAATTACCTTTTTTTTCAATACCACAACCATAAGTGAATAATAAGGTTTGGTATTTGGATGCATGACTATATCCTCCAATAGTTCCTAAACGATGTTTTATGTTTCATTCTTTTGTGGAAAATGGTGCCTATAACGATGCATATTAGGTGGTTGACCACTTAGAACCAAGGGAATACCATGATCATGATCACAATATGAAGGTAGTAATCCATGGGGTGTGCCAAATACATGTTGATGTTTATATAGGATTACCAACAAATTAGGGTGTATTTCCCATGGAAGGTTGTCCACCACGTGTACATAATTGAACTAGGTAATAATGCATGACTGGCCTTTCTTTAGTAACCTCTCCATACGATGAGAGAAAATAATACTAGGGGAACTAGATTGAAGCCCTTTAAGTGTATGTTTCTTCCCTTCCTTAATGAAACTCATATGTAAATCTCTGAAATTCATTGTGACTGGTCCCAAATTATGTACAACCATTCCACGCCAAAAACTATATCACAACCACCCATTTTAATAGAAAATATGTGAGTTTTCAGATGATACTCTCCCATTTGAAGTATCACATTTTTTCATCGGCCTCCACATTTGATCACACTCCCATTAACTATCATAACTTGAAAATCAGGCATGTCAATGACATAATAATGAGTATGGCCTCACCACTCTCTTATGAATGAAATTATGATATTCACCATTATCAATCAACATAGTCACCTTGTGGTTCTTGATACACCCAATCAACTTTAGAGCTTGCGGTGAAAAAATTAGATAAAGCATTGAGAGAAATTTTAGGTTCTTCAGAAGGAGCTTGTAAGGTTGTTACATATTGAGTAGGAGGTTTGTGTCTTCAAATTCTTGTTTAGGAATTTCATTGACTAGGATGTCTTTTGAGGCGTCTTGGGGTGGTGCATACATTTGAAATAATTTATTTTCTTTACATTTGTGCCATTTGAAATACCACTTATGATGATTATAGAAAAGTTGGAGGCATTGGAGTTAGGCCATATAGTCCAGGGACAAATTTTAAATGATCAAGGGTGGAAAGTTGGAGGGGTTGGTACTAGTTGTCAAAGTAGGGTGACAGTGAGTAGTGAATAAGAGTCTTTTGGTTTGGGCATTAATCACCATGTCATCTTATTTAGATTGCTCAAGAGGATATGTGTTTCATCAAGGGTACCCCCCTCTAACTTGAGAGCTGAATTGAAGGCCTAAAGTGGAATAAGAATTTTTCTTACACATTATGATGCGAGAAAGAAAAATTTGGGGCACAACACACCCTAAGGGGACAAAGAAGACTAGGGTTTGGGATAATCCCCAAAGAAGCAAAGGATTTTTTTTTATCTTTTAGCGCTCATGAGAGAAAAAGACTAGTTTTATGTGGCATTCAAAAACCCTAGTGTTACTTGTTATGCTTGTTGTGAAGAGGAAGAGAAGGAGACTTCTTGTACTCTTGATGGATGCACGTGTACCTACCAAGGAGGACTTGCCCATGGTGATGCTAGCTTGTTGAGGATCTTCCGGATGGATTGACCAACTTACCAACTTTGGTTATGAGTGATTCCTAGCTAGGAAGAGTTGATGACTACAAATTTCTAATGGTTTCCTTAGCTAAGGTTTGGAGAGCTTGACTTGCACCATGATAAAGGTTTTGGAGAGCTTGAATTCCATGTGTCCAAATATTGTCTATTGGCAAATTTGATTTCAGCATATGTGATCTTTTAGATTTGGTAGATTCTAGCATATTCTAACACTTTTTGTTCATATTGATTTGACATAACATATAAGTAAATTGCTCAAGTGATTTAATGCATATATGTAAGACAAAAGGATAGATCTATTGATGTTATAATATGTTGTAATAAGACATTTTAGATCCATTAAATGCTAAAAAAATGTGTGCGCTAAGGGTTGTAGTTTTGTGATATTGAAATACAGTTCAGTTGAGATTGTATTTATTTTGTTGGGTTGCTTTGTAAAATTGGGTTGAAGAGAAGTGAAACATTACTACTGCATATTCATATTTCAGATTCAACACTAAAGTTCAAAGTTCATAGGAAATAAATCCAGAAAACCTCTAGATTAAGATGAAATTTTTGAAAATGATATTTCACAAATATTTCTATACCTACTTCACCTCCAACGACCCAACACTCAAATTTTGAGGTCTGTCCATCAATATGAACTGGAGGAGCTTTATTCATAACTTCGTGTGTGGTTTTCTCATAAGAAACTAAGACTCAAATTTTGAGGTCTCTCCATCAATATGAACTGTAGGAGATTTATTCATAACTTTATTTGTGGTTTTCTCATAAGAAAAACAGGAAGGCTTAACGTCCACATTGCCTTCTGACTAAATTGCAAAAGGGTTTTCAAATGGCATGCATTTTGTTTGGTTTGTGCATAGGACTTCCATGTGGGTGTCAAATGCAGATAGGATTCCAAGGGCTTACATTGTAAAACAATGCGCACATATCACAAATATGGGATTTGTATGAAGAATGTAGGGACCACGTAGCATCTCTGGACTGACCAGATTAATAAGACTGAAAAAGTCAAGACAAAATCAATGGTTGCCATGGTTCTGAATGAGTTATAGTAGTTAATCATAGACATGCCTGTACGTGTATTTTCAATTCACTGAACAATTTTAATGGAAAAATCTTTCAATCGTGTAATGTAGGTTCCACATTTTTTTTTAGGAGTTTCAAGTTTGTCAAGGTACTTGACACCCGTCCAAGAAAAGAATTGCAGGTCAAATCGAGGTTGTTAAGAGTACTCATCCTACCAATTGAATTAGGGATATCTCCAATAAGTCTGTTACCCGCAACAACCAATTCTGAATATAGTAGGCTTCATCGCATATTTAAGTAGCATGTTGGTCAGCAGTTCGAAACAAAATAGTA
>ML794409.1:570649-589270 GCA_009831015.1 Picea engelmannii | reverse complement strand
GTTTACCTTTGCATCGATTGGTTTCCACTTGGACATATAACATTCTCATCAAGGGAATCATATCAATCAATTACTTGACATCAACCATTGACATCAATCAAACCAAACCATTTACATCAATGACATATGATCCAACAATCTCCTAAGTAATCAAACCATTGAAATCAATGACAAACCATTGGCATCAATGACAACATGATCCAACACTCTTTCCCATAAAATGATTAGTATTTTATTACATGACTCCTTGATCACATGTTTAGGTTGTCATTGAATTCTACTATTGTTGCTTTCACGTTGGGTGGTTTGTGTTGTCACAGATGTGATTCCACAAGAGCACTAGAGTGAAGCAGGGACAACAAAGATATATGGAAGCGATTCATAAGGTATGTTATCTATTCCTCTTTTGGTAGTAAACTCAATGATCACAACTTAGGGAAAGCGTCTTGTTCCATCTCGTTTTGTTCTAGATCTAGGTGGATCTAGGGGGATTAGTTCATGTCTGCATCTACTGATTTATCCAATAACAAAATTGGCGACTCCACTAGGGAAGAATAACTTTATTGTGGTTTTTTGTTAGCCATTTTCTTTTGACCTATTCTTTTTAGTTGAAATCAATCTTTGAGTTTGTGGGAGATCCATTTAGACCCTCTAGGTTTGAAAATCCACTTGGATGCTTTGTCCTTTTCTCCAAATTTCTTGATTTTTCAAACACTTCCGCACTACACCTTATATATAGCCTGCGGAAACCTTTGATTTGTGCACCCTGCTAGTTTATTTTAGTGCAGGATTTCCACACCCTGTATGTTTCTGGCCTGCGAAAACTATTCATTTCCGCACTATGTTATACTACCAGCGTGCGATGGCATTTGAGAAATTTTTTGGGTTGGGTTTTGGCCTCTGTTGTTACCCAGTTTTGCTTTAGTTAGCTGGGAAAGGATTTTTAATGCCAGTTCTTAACTTTTTCTGACTGTTTAAGCTTGTTGTTGATTGGTGTCGGAGATTGAACACCTCTCTTTTGATCTTTTTCATTTTTCGTTTTTGATTTTTATCGACAAGGGTATAATCTTTGGATTTTTGTCCGAGTCCTTGCTTGATTAAAAATATTCGAATGGATTTGAAGTTTTAGGTTGTTTACACATTTTGGATTGTTTAATGACTGGAAGACCAATTTTTGATTCACATTTAAATAAACGTTTTCTTGTCATTTTTTATTTTTATCTTCATTGAAAGATCGATTTGGGTGCTTGTTGAGTATTTTATTTTCATTGATTGCTTATCCTTTCTCGATTCCATCCCTGTTTTGGTTTTTGAAAGGAAAGTATTAAAGTCTTTCAATCTTTTAGGTAATCATTTATACAGAAAATATTGGCATTCAAAAAATTGAAAGAGAACGAATAGTGAAATTACATTGTTGATGATTTTTTTGTATTACATTCAAAGAAAGAAAGTATATTTTGTAGTTTACACCATTCCAGAAGTACCTTCTCCTTACTATAGATAGAATTCATTGAATGAAAAGTTGCATCACTCATTTTCTATTTGCATATTGTTGGGTCAAGGTCTTACATAACATCGGTTTCATTCCCGTCTCCCTCTTGAGTAACAACAACATTTAATAATATTGCAAAAATCTAAAACTTAACTATTAATTTTTCTAGGGCTCTTTTACACCAACATTAGCTAGGCTAGAGATTTGGAATAGGCAGTGAGACACACTCTCCAAAGCACAAAACACACAATATCATCTTGTGATAGGAAGTGTCAAATTCCATTCGCAACATTTTGTCTTGGGAAGCCCTTCTCACATAAGGGTCAAACCTAAGGTCACATTGAGATTGGCAGAGTTACTCACCCTGCTTTGTTGGTCTCAGTGTAGAGATTGCACGTATTATGGGGGTCGCTTGAAGGTATACCCACAATGATGAGTAGAATCCTCTCGAGTTGATTTTGGGCTAGATACCCTTCCCTTGCACGTGGATCAGACTGTTGACTGTTCCCCCAGGCACCACTATTGTTTCTGGTAACCTTAGTTGCCTATCTTCTTAGGGTCTTACACAAGGTGACTGTGGAGGGGAAAGTCTCCACGGTACCTGGAATCAAGGTTGGCTAGACTCACTTGGGATCCTTGGAGGGTATACCCATGATTATGTGTGGGAGCTTGCACCAAGGTGTAAGTCCTTTAAGAAGTTCGTCAACGTAACTTTTCCACCCTAGCCCAACCCTTTCTTGTCTTGACTTCACGACGTTGGATTTCATCACCAACTAGTGACTTCAGAATAGGAAGGTCTTTTTTGCTTGGTTTGGATTCCTAGATTCTACTAGCGAGTGTTGTTTGTTAACATAGTTGGCCATAGATTTTTTCCATAGAATTTGTGGTTCAGCCAACATTGACCCTCCACGTCGTTCATGTAGAATGCATGGATTAACTCTGGAAGATCTGGAAGTTTCTCAACCCTTTCCCCCTAACCCATTGGAGGAATATCCTCAACAGAGTGAGATCCAGGACCATGTACCTTCACAGCCGGAAAGGACTGATTCTCTAGAGAGATTTTGGGTTGTTTTCGACCCTCTAGAAGCTTTCCACCTACCTACTGGATATGAGAGGTGTATTCTCCGACTCAATTCGTCCAGAGAACTTGTTATCGACACTTCTTGATTACCTCCCAAAATTGTCGTCTGCCTTAACGAGGATCCTTATTGGACCACTGACATCGCTCAGAATCCGACGTCTAGACGAAACCCTCCTACCTCAGAGACAGGAGCTAACATACCTATCATTTTTGAACCACCCAAAACTTCTTACACGTTTACGATACCCTTAGATCACTTTAACAATACAACGTGCTATTATTTTCCTGATTCAAAAACCTTATCAGCTGGTTCTAGTTCAACCATCCCTCTTCAGCAGGCCCATTCCACAATGGTCCCAAACACTACAATTATTCCCGCCAGGAAGACGATGGCCAACCAATCACCTATTGGTACACCACTTTTATCTATTCAGATCCCATCACTTCCTCTTGGGTATAATGCTTTGAATGCCTCTATTCCCAATCCTAACCCAGTTCCATCCAAAATTTCTGGAGTCTTCACTCCCCCTGGGTATAACGTTGTTTCCAGTTCTATTCTGACACCATCCTAGTTCCTTTCCAGAGGGTCCCTTCCACCTATTTTAGGATGATTCAGACCCAGTGGCTCTACCACCATTGGAATGTCTACATCGTTATTCACTTCTGGTTACCAGATTCCAACTAGGGGAAAATATAACCCCAGGGGGCATGCTCAGTTTGGAGGTCAAACGCAAATTGGGGCATCATCCTCGCTCGAAGGACAACCCCCACTCGGAGGCTATAATCTACAGTATGGGAAAAACATCCCTGGATCACTGGCCCAATATTGGAATCATCTTATTCAAGGGAATACAAAATCATCTGGGGGAAACAACCTCAAGTTGGATCTTTCATACCCCCTAGTTCGGGATAGGAGTATCCCAATTCTTCCAATCCTATTTGGGGTTCGAACATTCAATATAGTATCCCTTTGCATGGGAACATCCCCACTCCGTTCAACCCTATGAGTTACCTGCCTTCGCACACACGTCCGAATCTACCAGGATCTTCGCATCATATGCAAACTACTTACAGTCCTACTGGTTTACCGACGGGACTCCCTTCCCAAAGTTACCAGTATCCTCATGTGAATATACAACTTCCCTTTTTAGCCACTTTTGACCTCCCTGATCTGTCTAAAATTTTGAATGATCCTATCTCACACTCTCCCAATTGGCTCATTATATCGGCCAAATTACTGTTTGACATTCCCAAGTTCAACGATAAACCAGGAGAGGATCCGAACAATCACTTAATGACTTTCCACCTTTGGTGTTCATCCAACTCTTTGATGGATGACTCCATTCGGTTATGTCTTTTTCAACGAAATCTCACAGGTTCAGTCGTGAAGTGGCATATAGAATTACCACGAGGCTTCCTCACTGATTTAAATACCCTAGATATGGCTTTCCTCACTCACTACTAGTTTCCAATCCATTATGAAATGGGAACCAAGATTTTGAGTTCTTTCAAGCAAAGTAAAGCCACTCATATCTCCGATCACATTTATGAGTGGAGACGAAGACAACGTTTAATCAAACTCGATCTTCCCGATCACTTATTGGTAGAATGGTTCACAAAATCCTTCGTGAATGAAATCTCTAAATACATTTCCATGGGTGTAGTTGTCACAAAAGAACAGGTGATTAGTTGCGCGCAATACCTCGGTCTCGTTTATTCGCAAATAGGTACTCTTTATGATCTACTCCCTGACGCACCTCATCCTTCTACCACAACCACCTCAACAACCCCAACAACTTCTCATGTCACTGGTGGTGTGATAGGTACTTTCCATGCTCAACTTCAATCTGCACAGGCCTCTCACACCACTCCCAAATCCCATGCTTCTAATGTTCAAACTGCTCTGATGCCCACCCCTCCCACCGGTAAAACTTCAGAAGTGAACATCGTTCAATCGAATCCTACCAGTAAGAATAAATCTAAAAAGGTGAAGGGTAGGAATAAGAAGGATAAAAATAAAACCCACAATCCAACAAGACCAAGACACAACCTGCTGATGATAAGGATAAACAAAAACCTCGCTATCCTTTCTTTATCTGTGGTGATGATCACTACATGAAGGACTGTCCGAGACGTGCTGAGGTCACGAAGTTCCTTCAAGGGACCCCAAAACCTCCTACACCTGTCATCTTGTCTCAGCCCTTCCCTTCTCAACAACAGGCTCAATTGGTCATCCATGATCAACCTTCTTCCTCCACTACCTCCTATGTACTTATGTGTAACGGTGATTCAAAGAAGAATGACATCACACTTACCACTCGTGCCAAATATTACTCTTCCTCTAAGGATAAATTTGATGATATACCACCTTCGTTGGTTCAACAATCTCCCTCGGCTCCACCTCCCACCAGTCCTCTTCATCTCGAACGGCCGAACCCCGATACAGTCCTTTGCCCTCCTCCCAAGGGCGTGGTTCAAAATTCTGCCTACAATCCTCATGCACGTGCTTCCCAGAACTTTAGTATTGTAGAATATCTGGCGCAAGAACCATCTGCGATGTCAGGCCTTGAAGTCCTTCAGAGTTGTCCTACACAACGGAAGGCACTGTTAAAATCTATCGATGGAATTGACCCTACGAATACAAATTTAATAATCTTTGACTTAGAATATCACATTCCAAGGTTACCCCCTCAGCTCGCATTTCAAATAAAAGTTTTTATCGCCGAAAAGAACATTTGTATAAAAATTATAGACGAGGGTGCCTCGACGTGTGTCATGTCTATTGCCTACTAGAAATCCATTGGCTCTCCTTCCTTAACTAAATCACACAACATGGTCAAAGCCTTTAATGGCTCTGGCTTTAAACCTTACAGTGTACTCCCTTCGTTGCCTATTATGTTTGAAGGCAAAATGGTCAACGTTGAAGTTGAGTTCTTTGATGCACCTCTCGACTACAACCTCTTACTTGGCCATAGCTGGATCGATTCCATGTGTGCAGTCATGTCTACTCTTTTCCGTATCGTGCATTTTCAACATCAGAGAAAAGTAGTTATAGTAGACCAACTGGCCTTCTTTAACTCTGATACACATACCAGCAACATACCTTTCATTGCAAAGACACCCTATGGGTATGAGAATGTCGGTGTGGGTCTACTAAAAGATTCAACTCTGATGGGTATGTTTCCAATCCCACCACCCCACGTTCCACCTACTTTGGTTGCCTCGATTAACATGATTTCCACCTCCATTCATGAAACTCCCACGTCTTCTGACTCATGGATAGTACCTGAAACCGATGATTATCTTCACTACAATGACCATATGCCTTTAAGTCCAGTTGAATCTGCCTATGAAGGCATTCAATCGGCTAACCCTTATACTCCCTCTCTCGGTGATTCGTCTCCTATTCTGTTCCATGTTATTTTTCCCACGGACGAGATGATTATGTTGGTTATGTCAATGGAAGATACCCCTTGGGATGATGGGCATCATCGTTCCATTTTCTTTCTCAAACAACACACCATTCAGAGTTACCAACGGATCTCGACTCCATCGACCGTTGTCGTCATTTCTTTGGTTCCTGAATCCACACACGATGTGTTATATGAAGGGAACTTAAGTAACATTTCACCCACCATCCCCCTTGACATATCTATTAAACCTGGGGTTGTCGAAAATGTCCACATCAGAGCTTCATGTTCCACCGATGAGGTTGTCACATATAGGTCACTTTTTCAATAATTTTGTGACATCTTCGCATGGAGCTATGAAGAGATGCCAGGTATTGACCCTGATATTGTTGTACACAAAATTAAGACCTACCTAGACTTTAAACCCGTCTGGCAGAGACTTCGCTCGGTCCACCCCAGTAAAGCAGCTGCTATCAAGCTTGAAGTCGAAAAAATTCTTGAAGCTGGCTTTATTTATCTAGTGGCTTTGACTGATTGGATATCCAATCTAGTTCTGGTTAACAAGAAACAAGGTACGATCCGTGTCTGTGTTGATTATAGAGATATCAACAAATCTTGTCCCAAGGACAACTTTCCTACCCCCTTTGTTGACCAAATCATCGACGATTGCGCCGGAAGTGAAATCTTCTGTTTGATGGACGGTTTCTCTGGATATAATCAAATCAATATCTTACCCGCGGATCAACACAAAACCACTTTCATTTGTCCTTGGGGCATGTTTTCCTACCAAAAACTGCCCTTCGTTTTGAAGAACGCTGGTGTGACGTTTCAACGTGCTATGTCTTATGCTTTCCATGATATTAAGAATATTGTACAACCCTATTTAGATGACCTACCAACCCATTCCATGCATCGTAGTGATCATCCAGCCCACCTCCGAGCCATTTTCCTTTATTGTCGGTTCTATCGTATATGCTTAAACCCACATAAATGTGTCTTTTGTGTGGAGTCTACTCGACTCCTAACATTTATTGTGTCACGTCAAGGGATCAGGGTAGATCCTTTGAAGGTCGAGGCGATCCTCAATCTCCCTCCTCCTTCCTCACTTTGCCAGCTACAAAGTTTGCAAGGGAAGGCAAAATTTCTACGTCGTTTTATCCCAAACTACGCTGAGTTAACACTTGGATTTACTCAACTACTAAAGCAGGGATCTGAGTTTTTATGGGACACCACTGCCAACAAAGCCTTCGACGCTTTGAAAGTGATTCAACCCGTACCCCACTACTTTTCCTGCCCAATTATAGTCGAGATTATTTCCTTTATCTCGTTGCTTCAAACTCTACCATTTCCATGGTTTTGGTTGAAGAATACGATTTACACGATGAGAATATCATTTATTATTTGAGTTGGAGTCTCACGAATACCGAAGCCAAGTACTTACATGTTGAAAAACTGGCCTTGGCAGTTGTTCAAGAATTCCAACGTTTCCGTCACTATATTCTATTACGCAAGGCCACTGCAATTTCTGATTGCAACCCTATGCAACACATTCTTACACATCAATTGCTAGGGGGGAAATACTCCAAATGGATAGTGATTCTATAGGAGTTTAACTTAGAATTCGAACGCGCTAAGTCCAATAAATCTTTGGTGTTTGCCAAACTAATATGTGACCTTCCCTCCGCTGAGACAAAAAATGTGGCAGAGGATTCCCTACCCGATGAATCCCTTTTTCTAATCATTTCTGATGATTCTTGGTATGGAGATATTATCATTTATCTCCAGACTCAAACTTTCCAGCCAAACCTCTCTAGTACAGACCGTCATCGCATCCACTATCAAGCCCATCAATACATCATTCTCGGTGACACTCTTTATTGCCATGGTGTTGACTCTATATTCGGACGCTGTCTCACCTTTGATGAGGCCAAGAAAGCTTTGAATGACTGCCACTCTGGAGTGTGTGGAGGTCATATGTCTGGGTATTCCACTACCCAAAATATCTTGCGAGAAGGGTACTTATGGCCTTCTTTATTTAAAGATTCTATAACTGTCGTCCAAAAATTCCATGCTTGCCAAACATATAATCACAAGATAAGATCTCATCCCACTCCCTTACACCCTGTAGTTTCTGTTAGACCTTTCGCTAAATGGGGTCTCGATTTCATGACCTATAACCCTCACTCAGTCGGGGGGCATGGATACATTATTGTAGTCCTGGATGATATCATGAAATGGGCTGAGGCGATGCCTACATTCGACAATACTGGAAAAAATGCAACACTTTTCATTTTCAATCACATCATCACATGATTTGGAATCCCACAGTCTATCATCACTGATCACGGTAGCCACTTTCGAAACTTCATTATGTTTGAGCTTATAGAAAAGTTGGGTCTTCGGCATGAAAACTCAACCCCTACTATCCACAGGCCAATGGCCAAGTTGAAGCGATCAATAAGGTTCTTATCACCATGCTTTGACGGATTATACGAATTCACAAATGAGTTGGCACACGATGTTGTTTTCAGCATTATGGGCCTATCGGATATCTATGAATTTTTCCACAGGGTTTACACCTTTCCAATTAGTGTATGGTATAGAAGCTACCCTACCGATTGAATGTGAAATTCCATCATTAAAACTAGCCGTTGAACTTCTCCCAAACACCTCTGCTGAAGAAGAGCATATGTTGTATCTTATGCAATTGGACAAAGATCGTCGTGATTCCACCCTAGTTATTGAAACCCAAAAGAAACGTGTCAAAGACCAATACGAAAAACATGTCAAGCCACACATTTTCTCTAAGGGTGATTTAGTTCTCCTCTATGAACAAGATTGTGATTTTCTAGGAGCTAGAAAATTCGAGGCTATGTGGAGAGGCCCTTATATCGTCAAACGAGTGTTGGAGAAGGGAGCCTATGAGTTAGTATATTATGATGGCATTCCTTTGAGTGAATCCAGAAATGGGCTTTACTTGAAGAAGTACTACACTTATAATATCTTTGCATGAGTGCTTGTATTTTACTGTTGTGTGCTTTTTCGTTATTTGGTTTCTACCCTCGACCACTTACCTTGCATTGTGCTTGGTTTCCAGATTTCAGAGTCTTCACTACCCCACTTTGGCTTTGCCTATGGCACTAGTGATAGCACTTAGAACCTAGCTTCTGCTGCATGGGCAATATATGCACCCACGAATGAACTTATCAGTCTACACAGTTTTTGCCTCAGTCGTGCAACCAATAATATAGCAAAGTATAGCGCAGCCATCGAATTATTGATCGATGCTATCTCACTTAGGATTCGTCGCCTGGTTATATGACTTGATTTGCAGCTTGTAGTTCTACAATTAAGTAATGTCTATGTTATCCGAAGTCCTACTTTATTACGGGTATATTTACGAATTCGCCTCTTGGAACATTATTTTGATTATATTGAGTATTAGCACATTCCTAGATGTCTAAATACATTAACTGATGCATTAGCTAATTATGTGTTAGACATACATCTGAGACATTTATAAATCCAATCACACATCACATGTACTATACAAAGAAAAATACGCTGGTAGAAACCTCATGTATATATATATATAACGATAAAAGTTTTTTACAAAAAGATTGTTGTTCGTTCGAAGACTAAAATATCAAAATATGAAGCTCGTAGCTTCTACAAAATGGCATCATGGATGTTTCTCATGGTAACACACTACTGCTCGTGCTACCCTATGGAGAAATCATCTCAGTGGATCAGCCACGCCTACAGTATGGCACTAGAAATTCCTCGGGACCTCGCCGATTGACATATTTGGGATCCTTGCAGTCAAACCCTCCAGATTCTGCTCGATTACTTCATAATCTTCCACATCCCATCCTGCTACTACCGTTGCTTCCCCTCGCCTCTGAATAGGGGATGTACCCGAGGGCCGAAATGGCCCTACATCTGCATGGTCAAAATATTTTGATTAGTCATTGGATTGAAAACATAAAAACAAAAAAATGGGTGTTTAATATTTTGAAAAATTTACAAAAACACCATAAAAGAAAAATGTTTTTCTTACCTAGATACCCCCACTAAGAACCCTCAGGTAACACCAAGTCAGAATCATAGAGAAAATCTAGCCCGACATATGCATAGTCATCGATCATCAATATCTAGGGCTCCAGCCAATCAAAAAATGTATCATTATATTTAATAATGGGCCTAGCTACATGCCGGGACATGAGATCACACCACCGTTTCATCTGTGGATCTCGTGGCACTGGTATATTCCACTCTACCTGTAGGCATAGGTGAGGGACTCTCTCTAGGAAGAAATATACCAAAATGGATCCGTACCCAAATTGCTTTAGTTCCCCATTCTTGCTCTTGGTCAACTGACTCTTCATACTACGGAGGAGTCCATCACACCAGTTGAACACACGAGGTTCTGTGCATTCCATGACATACTATAAGTATCTATACAGAGCGATGTGCAGAGAAGAACTCCTTTCCATCCGTGCAATGGTGAAAATAATGGTTCTGAGCATTAGATCGTGAACCCCTCTAATAGCCACTTTACCCTTGTGCCACTCGGCCTCAGGTTCACAATAACGTCTGATGTATTCACTCATCGATAAACCACCACCTTGATCTCCTGTTAAGGTCACTTGCTCCCCATGATGGGATAGCCCTGTCAAGAAGTAAATGTCTTTGATGTCCAAGGAAAGCACATGAACACCCACATGAAATACTTGTTGGTCCACGTTCCACATATGGACCAAATATTCCAACAGTCTCAGTTGGGATCTCATGCCCTGGATATTGAAGAACTTTAACAAACCACACTGTCGTAAGGCATTTATGGTGTCCGGATCATTCAAAGCCATTTCCTCATCGTCTTCATGCTCTCTTTCTCTCCACTCCAACATCTTTGCAATCAAAATACCTGCATGGAGATGAAAGAAAGAAGTTAGCACCTTTAGTCATAATTTTTTGGAATTCATTTCGGTCCAATGCATCTTTTTATTTTTGGGTTTTCAGCCACCACAACTGGGCTTCACTTACATAGCGGGGTTTCCGCAGGTGAACCGTTGGGCGCCTGCGAAAATCCTTGATTTCCGTAGGCCCCGATATAGGGCACCTGTAGTGGCCCGAGTGCACGACTACGACCCAAAAATTCACCCAAAAAATCATCTTTTAACCGATTGAAATGAATTTTAAACCATTGAAAAGGAAGAAGACGAGGTATTCACCATTTTTACGCAAACCGTTCGCAGAATGATCGCTTGTGCTCCCCGCAATCGACCACCGAAATATGAGGTGAAAAAAGGGCTCTTAGACAAGTTTTTGACCAAATACAAATGAAATAGTGAAAGTGAGTTCTTACCCCTATTTATGTCATTTTTTACTTTTTCTAAAAATATTTTATATCATTTAAATATATTTTCTCAAAAACCTACCAGCCTAATGGTCTTGTGAGTGTTTTGTTTCTCGCAGATGGGTAGACTAGGGTTATGAACAATGAAGTATGGACAGTTTTTGTGATTTGTTTTTCTTTTTCATCATGTGTATGATTACTTTTTAGGTTTTTTTAGAAAAACCTCGAGCTTAGTCTTTATTCGTTCTCGTGCTCGAAAATCGATGAGAATGTATCCGCGTATACTTTTGTCATCTTTTTGTACTCGTCATGGTAACACGGAAATAACGAAACTTACGGAGTAACCTTTAAGCTCTTTTCACACTCCTTAAAAACAAAAAGATTGTCAAGCGACCTTGTTTTGTTGATGCTCGTAAAAGTATTTGAATAAAACGTTCGATGGGTGATAGTTTATCACTTTTTCGGTCCTATTGAACTATTTTATGAAAAAGGAACTGAGAGAGTTCTCTTTTTAAGTGTTTTTCCAGACTCTATAAACATGAAAAACCTTCGAGTTTTCTATCTTTGGACTCATTAAACAAACATTGAAAGACCCATATGGGACTGAACCATTCCTTCTTAGGGTTCGTTAAAAATACTCTGAGGGACTCATCCGAAGGATGAGCTTACATCAACAAGCATATGTTATCCTCCTCAAGCTTGCGTAAAAGTAAAGAGGTACTCGCCAGAAATGGTGGGGGAAAATTTGGAAAAGATGTGTGTCTCTGTATTTGTGTTAGTGGCAGTAAGCATCGCTCTTGAACATGGCACCCCCTTCATCATTTGAATCCGTGTTGGGAATGTTGGCATGTTTTACAGATAACGTATGCTTCTCATTGATGGAAAGTACAACAACGATGATGGCTTAAGTAAAGGTATAATGTGCCAGGCGGGCACCAAAAGTATTTTGGGAAGACGCAACAGAGAAAGCTCGTGAAGACCAGAAGAGATAGTGCAGAGGTACACATAGAGTGCTTGTTCATTTGATGGAAAAAAGGCATGCAAGGAAGAACAACAGCGATGATCGAATGACAAGATCGAAGTGTTGGTCCGACTCCATCTCAGAGTTTCGGATATCGGGAGTTGGGGATGTCAAGAACTCTTACTACAGGAGTCTCGAAGTTGCGAAATGTGAAATCGCGATATGCTAAACCATGATATAATCTCAACCGTTGGATCGAGGAAAAAACTGGACTGTCGATCCAAGAAGGATACGTGGCGAAAGATCATCCTTTCGCTGACTAGAAAGTCAAAGGAACGAGTATAAGGGGTGTAAGGTTGAAAGGAGTTGGTAGAGAAGGTGAGTGGAGGGGGAAGGTGGATGGGTATTGGTGGAAAAGGGGGAGGGGTGAGAAGAGTGGGAGATGGGTAAGACAAGGGGAGGTGGGAATGAGGAGGAGGGGAAAGAGAGAAAAATGAGGATGTGAGAATAGGAAAAGGTTCAATGGGCGTGGTAGGGGGAGTGGTGGGCATGGAGGAAAGGAGGGAAAATCCACTGGAAAATTTGGGAGAGGAGTTCGATGGGTATGGGAGGAAAAGGTGGAAGGGGGGATAATAGTGGGAGATAGGTGAGATGAATATAGGTGGGAATGAGGATTTTGGTTGAGAGTGATAAGAGATGAGAAGAGGTGAAGGGTGGATGTGTAGGGCAAGTGGAGTGGTGTTCATGAAGGGTAGGAGGGAGAAGCCAAGAGAAAGGGTGAGGAAAGATGAATGGAGAGGAGGAGAGGAGGAAAAGGAGAAGAAAATATAGCAAGATAAGAGACACAAGAACTTGGTGAAAAGGATTTAAACAATATTCTTCACATTTTTAATATTCATTTCAATGATACAATTTATAGTACATGAATGAAACCACTTCATAAACTAGATTTTCTCTCAGAGTGACACTTCTCCAAGAGATAAGGTAGGAGATGATGGGTATAAGGGGTGTAAGGTTGAAAGGAGTTGGTAGAGAAGGTGAGTGGAGGGGGAAGGTGGATGGGTATTGGTGGAAAAGGGGGAGGGGTGAGAAGAGTGGGAGATGGGTAAGACAAGGGGAGGTGGGAATGAGAGGGAGGGGAAAGAGAGAAAAATGAGGAGGATGTGAGAATAGGAAAAGGTTCAATGGGTGTGGTAGGGGGAGTGGTGAGCATGGAGGAAAGGAGGGAAAATCCACTGGAAAATTTGGGAGAGGAGATCGATGGGTATGGGAGGAAAAGGTGGAGGGGGGGATAATAGTGGGAGATAGGTGAGATGAACATAGGTGGGAATGAGGATTTTGGTTGAGAGTGATAAGAGATGAGAAGAGGTGAAGGGTGGATGTGTAGGGCAAGTGGAGTGGTGTTCATGAAGGGTAGGAGGGAGAAGCCAAGAGAAAGGGTGAGGAAATATGAATGGAGAGGAGGAGAGGAGGAAAAGGAGAAGAAAATATTCTTGGTGAAAAGGAGAATAAAATATAGCAAGAGAAGAGACACAAGAACTTGGTGAAAAGGATTTAAACAATATTCTTCACATTTTTAATATTCATTTCAATGATACAATTTATAGTACATGAATGAAACCACTTCATAAACTAGATTTTCTCTCAGAGTGACACTTCTCCTTTTCTTCATTTGACACAGTGGCAACCATTTTGTTGCAAAAGAATGATGAAGGGTTTGAACAACCCATTACCTTTTTTAGTAGGGCATTGAGAGATGCAGAGCTTAAATATGACATCATGGAAAAACAGGCCTATGCTCTGGTTAAGTCCCTCAAATCCTTCAGGGTCTATGTTTTGCATTCAAAGGTCATTGCATATGTCCCTTAAGCTTGTATGAAGGAGATTCTCATTCAGCCTGACATAGATGGGAGAAGGAGCAAGTAAATTGCTAAAATCCTTGAATTTGACTTGGAGATAAGACCCACCAAATTGTTTAAGGGTCAAGGTTTAGCCAAGATGTTGGTTGAAACTAATTGCAAATCCTTGGGGGTGAATTTCATCAACACTTTCTCATAAAATCAATAGGTTGAGTTGTCTGATACAATTTCCCAAGTCAGCCCTTCATTAGCAAGATGTTCTTGGTACAGGGACATCATTTTCTCTCTACAGAAGTTGCAGCCTTCTGATGGAATGGAAAAAAGAAAGATAAGATCTTTAAAGCTCAAATCAATTAAGTATTTTCTCATTGATCAAGTTTAATATTGGAAATATCCTCTAGGAGTGTTGTTGATATGTTTAGACCCACAGGAACCCCAAAAGATCATGTCTGATTTTCATGACAGTTTGTGTGGGGGACATCACTTATGGAGAACGATAGCCTACAAGATTCTGAGAGCTGGCTATTTTTGGCCTAGCCTATTCACTGATGTTTGTGCTAAAATTAGGGCTTGTGTCAAGTGTCAAAAATTCTCAGGAAAACAATAGCTCAAGTCCCTGCCTTTGAAGCTTGTGGTAGCTTCAGGACCTTTTCAGCAGTGGGGCTTAGATTTTATGTGGGAGATCCATCCGGCTTCTAGTGGTCAGCACAAGTGGATATTGACTTCCACAGATTACTTTACCAAGTGGATAGAAGTTATCCCCATAAGGAGCGCTTCTCACAAGGTAATCATTAGTTTTCTTGAGGATATTATAGCAAGGTTTGGCTGTCCGAAAAGAATTGTCACTGACAATGTTGCATCCTTTAAGGTCGAATCATTGATTCAATTCTATAAACAGTTTGGGATTGCATTGATTCACTCAACTCCTTACTACCCTCAAGGGAACGGACTAGAAGAGTCCTCTAACAAGAGCCTTATAAATATCATCAAAAATTGTTAGTGGACAATAAGAAAGCATGGGATTCAAAGCTCAAGTTTTCTCTGTGGGATGATAGAGTGACAACAAAAAGATCTCTTAGTGTCTCTCCTTTTCATCTTGTATATTGAATTGAGGCCATCTTTCCTTCTCAGCTGGCCTTACCCATGGAAAAATTCTTCCAAGACTTCCAAGGAGAGCCTGATGATATGATCAGAAGGATACAACAGCTAGTGGAAGTGCAACAAGCTAGAGAGAAGTTACTGGACAAAGCACATCAACATCAACAGAAGATCAAGTAGGCTTTTGACAGGAAAGTAAGAAAGGAGGATTTTCAGCTGGGAGATCTAGTACTAAAATGGGATGCACCCAAGCAGGACAAAGGAAAACATGGAAAATTTGATGCATTGTGGATCGCCCCCTTCAAAATCTCTGAGAGGTTTCCAAATATTACTTACAGGTTGCAGAATTTGGAGGGTGATGAATTTTTCGGAGGCCCTGTAAACGAGCATTTTCTGAAGAAGTTATTTGTTTAAAGCCTTAGCTGGCATTCCACCATTGTAAATATCGTTCCTATTTTTATGTTTATTTTTCTCTAAATAATAGACTCCATAACACAAAGCTTAGGCATTGAAGCTACGCGTTCTTGGCAGCTCGCAGGGAGCATGCCATTCCTTGTGGAGTCAAATGTTATCACATGAAATTGTCAGAGTCCTGTGAGTTTGTGGTTTCTACCTAAGTCTATGCCCTTGCCCTATCTTTCTCTCTTTCATAGTCCATGCCTTTAAATTTTCCCCTTCAGCCAACAAAGTCATTTAGTTGCTTGACCCTTTGTTTGGGCACTCATCTCCTTTACCTCTGACACCAATCCTTCTGTTTTCTTGAACTCTTAGCCAGTCGTTCAAGTATTTAATTAGGCAGGTCGCAACCATGCGCACAAAGTGCAACACGTAGAGCAGTCTAATATAGACTCAAAACCAAGCAAGTGAGCTAGATCAATTCTCAATAGAGGATATTCCATTTGAGGTCCAGATTTGCAGTCCTCGGGCGATCGGGATAATAAAGTTACACGAATTTTAACGTCACACAGACATCCAAAAACCCGAAATCATCCGGACCATTCAATTCAGAAGGGCACGTGGCGTAGGATCAACAATTTTGGGGTTTTGCAAATCGGGAAATTCCAAAGGCAAAGTCATAAGGACTCACGAAGTGAAAACACCTGAAATCATCTAGATCGCTCAATTCAGAAGGGCACATGGCACAGGATCAACAATTTCAGGGTTTCGCGAGTCAGGAAAGTCCAAGGGCAGAATCATAAGGACTTGCAAAGTGCAAACACCCGAAATTATCTAGACCATTCAATTCTGAAGGGCACGTGGCGCAGGATCAGTGATTTTGGGGTTTCGCGAGTCGGGAAAGTCCAGGGGTAGAGTCGTAAGGACTTGCAAAGTGAAAACTCACGAAATGATATGAGACGTTGGATCAAGGAATGTCGCGGACCATTTATCTGGCTCTGGCGAAGTCGGAGACTCGGGTATCGGGAGAGTGTAGTCATGCAATACGAAAACCACCGAAACCCGAAATCACGATGCACCCAAGAGTTGGGCCCATGGTCACGGCCCGAGGTCATATGGAAAACGGGTCTAGGAGGAAAGGTTGGCGCCCATAGTGTAGAGCTGGCCAAGGTGGAGTTCCGAGGAAGAAATTGCAGCCATCGGATGCAAAGCATATCCAACCGTCCATCTGAGTCAGTCATTTTTGCAATATCGAGTATCGAGAGTTTGTAGTCAAGTGATGTGAAGGCCCCCAAAATGTGAAATCGTGATGCAACCAGGAGTTGGGCCCATGGTCAAGGCTCGAGGTCGCATGCAGGAAAAATGCGGTGAAGGAGAAGCTGGCACTAGGAGCTTTGGGAGTGCGAAGGAAAGGGTGTGGATTTCGTGAGACCTGCACCAAAATCCAAGGATGCCTGTGTGAGTTAAAGAACAAGACCATCATGGTTTCAAGGTATCAGGTTGACTCAAAGGGACGCTAGCAGTGCATGGTGGATCCCTGGGCATTAAGTCTCGTCCTGATCTCAGAAGGAAGTTAATGAAAAAAGGAGTGGTGGTTGAAACCTCAGCTCACTCCATAAATGGAAGGTATGGAAGGTTCGGCTGTGGGGACTGAACTGTCAGCCCATGGAACTCCTGCGAGTAGATTTTCCTGCAAAACCCATGCTGATCTGAGCTTGCGTCTGACACAAGAATACCCGCATAGTCCGACAGAGCGAGAGTTGACTGGAAGCTTTGAATGCAGGGATCCGGTCATCCTCCTGGTAGTTGCAGCAGTTTTGAGTATATATACTCAGTTTTGATATTTTGTTATGGTCAATGGTTAAGCTAAGATCCCACATTGTAAAGCTTTGATGAAAGCTCTGGTTATCTGTAATGTAATAGGATTTGATATTTCCTATTTAATATAAGTCAGCTTCTTTCCATATCTTTGTAAAACTGTGTTAGAACACTTGGGCATGGAGGATCCAGTCGAGGGTCGTATGTTGTTGTTATGAAGGTTTGATTTCAACAATATTGTGATTAGTTTTAATTAGTTCATTTTGTTATCTTTTTCCCTCTCACACTAAAGAGCTCGGGCGTGGATGATCCATTCGAGTTGTTGTAGCTGCATCATGATGTATGTTTTATCATTGTGTTGTTATGACTATGTTTCTTAAATATACTTCAGTTTCAGAAACTTTGAATCCAAGAGGATCTTGTGTTTGAGTTTTTCCTCCTTAGGTTGTCGAAAGACCTGATGTCCATAGCAGACCTCTACATTCTCCTCACCAAGTCTTCCTTCTATTCACATTTAATCCAAATTACTGACTAAATTTGATCAAGACTTCACTTGCCTGTGCATGCTAGTCCATTTTTCTGAGTTAAAGCGATATCGTCTTGAGTCTGCACCCATTTTACCTCTTTAAAATTATTTGTGACATACAAACTAATGGGTACTGGGCTTACTCTCTCTGCAATCGGAGAGTGAATTCGAGTGCTAACAAGATGAAATTAGAACCATATTTATTTCATTAAAAGTAGGAATACATCAAGAGAAAATATCTCTAAGTCTCAACAAAGAGTGTTCAGAAAGTCTCAATACAATATTTTTCAATAATTCTTTATTTTCCTAGGCTATATATATATATATATATATATATATATATATATTTAACTATCCTATGTGAAGTTTCTATAGGAAATGTGCAATTTCTACAAGAACTATGAAGTTTCTATAGGAAACTCCTATAGTAAGCAGTAATGAGGCCTAGAAAGGTAGTGTAATCCTTTAGAAGTATGAGAAAATATAGACTTAAGAATGCTCCAAAAGGCCATTGAACATTTCTACAGGATTCCTGATGTAACTAACAAGTCAATGATAACCTTAACAAAGATAGAAATAATTATGAAAATCTATATTAGGCTTCAAGAGAAAATGAAATGC
>ML794409.1:555867-570450 GCA_009831015.1 Picea engelmannii | reverse complement strand
TTGGTATCTCGACTCCTCGTGCTTAGATCAAGGAGAGAAGTGGGTGAATGATGAATCTCAACCAATTGCACCTGTATCTTGAACTATTGTTGACCATGTATGAGCATTTATGAACAAGAAGCGCTCTAGAGGTAGGTGGGGACAACGTCAATTGATCCTTGGATGATAGTGCTTTGAGGGAGACAAAATCGCTTTTTTCTAGGGTGTTGGTGCGTCTAACTCATGAAGCTCGACTTGTTTGGTGGAATACACATCTTTGAAAAAAACATTAGAGAAAAAAGGCACATTATACACCAAAATCCACCTCAACACACATTCATTAAGAAACATGCAAAATATCCATGAATTTCTACTAAACATGGTTAAAAGAAAATATTAAGCCATATTATGGTCAAAAAATGTGCCAAAGATGAACCTTTGGAATATGAAATAATTAGGATCGTCACCTGGTACCAAGCCATTTAGACAAAATCTAAAACAAGTTAATCCCATGTTGCTACCTACAATTGAAAGGAGGTGAGGAAATTACTTGATGCACAATTCATCATTCCCCTTAGGTATTTTGAATGGGTGGAAAACTTGGTTCCAGTTAGGAATAACAGTGGAGAGATAAGGCTTTGCATGGACTTCATAAATTTGAATAAATTCTCTCTAAAAGACAATTACCCTCTGCCAAAGATGGATCACATAGTGGGGGAAAGTGGGATCTCCAAAAAATAGTGGGGGCAAGAGGGATCTCCATGATGGATGGCTACTCAGGATACAACCAGGTGGCAATCCATCATGATGATAGCGAAAATATAGCTTTCAAAACCCCTTTGGGACTTTCATGTATGATAAGATTCCTTTCAGTTTGATAAATGTCGAAGCCATTTTCCAACAAGCTATGGATATAGCCTTTGTGGGAGAGAAGGAAAAATTTATTTTCATATACCTTGATAACATTATTGTTTTCTCTAAAATAGATGAAGATCACATCAACCATTTGAAACAGACCTTTGTGAAGTGTGGAAAATTTGGCCTTTCATTCAATCCAAAGAAGTCTTATTTTTCTATGACTAAGGGAAATATCTTAGGCCATACAGTGTCAAAGGAGGGAATGAAGATATATCTAGAAAGGGTGGAGGAAATTAGGCTGATCTCTCTTCCTAAAAAAAAAAGGAGATCGAATCCTTCCTATGTAGGATCAACTTCTTGAGGATATTTGTGCCTAACTTTGCTGAAATGATAAGGCATATAACTAACATGTTGAAGAAATATCAGGAAGTAAAGCGGACCCCCGAGGCCAAAGAGTATTTTCAAATGATCAAGGAGCCTTAGGAGAATCACATGTTCTATTCATCCCAAATTATGACAAAGACTTCATTGTTTTCTCTTTTTCTTCAAAACATACTATAGTTGTTTTCTTGTTACAGAAAAATGATGGAAATCGGGAGCAACCTATATACTTCTTCAGTAGAGCTATGACGAATGTTGAATTAAAAATAGAAATATGGGGGAAAGATGTGATTTTATACCTTTACTAAATCTAATTGGTATACAGATATGATTTTATACCCTCAAAGTTTAAGTTTCCCACTAGCATGGGACAAAGCTAAGGCTAGGTCTATCAAGCTCAAGGATGTGAAGTATTGTATTTTAGGAGAAACTTTGTTCTAGAAGGATCTAGGAGGAATATTACTAAATTACCTAAATCAAAGGGAAATTGAGCATAGTATTCATGAGTTTCACAAAAGGATATATGGAGGCCACCATGCATGGAGATCCAATGCATATAAAATCCTCAGAGTTGGTTATTATTGACCCTCATTTTTTTTCTAATGTGATTTGCATGGTTAGAGCCTATGTAGAATATCAAATGTTTGCAGGAAAGTGAAAAATACAACCTCTCCCACTCAGGCCTGTCAAAAGTAGAAAATTCCTTCCAACAATGGGGATTAGATTTCATTGGTGAAATTAACCCAAATTCAAGTGGAAAACACAAATGGATCCTAACATCCACAGACTACCTCACCAAATGGGTAGAGGTTATTCCCACCAAGGCAACAAATGATATATTCATTATCAACTTCCTTGAATAGAACATCTTGGATAGGTTTGGATGTCCTAGAAATATCATAATTGGTAATGCCCAAGCCTTCAAGTCCTACAAGATTATGAAATTTTTTGAAGACTATAATACAGATATTGGGCACTCCACTTCCTACTATCCACAGGAAAATGGTTTGGCTAAAATAAGAACCTCATCAATATCATCAAGAAGATGTTGTCCCAAAACTAGAAGGCTTGGGATTCCTACTTAAAATATTCATTTTTGGTAGATAGAGAGAGCATCAAGAGGTCCATTGGTAATTCTCCATTTCAATTGGTATATGGATTGGAAGCTATTTTTCCCATCCAACTACACCTTCCTATGATGAAGTTGTTGATGAAGAGGCATATTCAGATGATATATAAAGAAGAATCATCCAAATGATTGAAGTCCAATAGTTAAGACATCAGGTGCAACTGAAGTCCCAATATCATCAAGAAATAATGAAAGAAATATTCGATAACAGGACCAAGGAAAGGAGTTTTATGGTAGGAGACCTAGTCCTAAAGCGGGATGCCAAAAGGGAACAAAAGGGTAAACAATGAAATTTGATAACCTCTGGCTTGCACCTTTTCAAATAGTGCAAGACAACCACTCTTATGAACTAGCTTACCTAGATGGTGAGATGTTTGGGTCCCCTGTAAATGGGAAATTCCTCAAAAACAAATTGTGGTATTGAATGCTACAAATATTTCTTAACTTGTACATAAATAAATATTTTTCCATTCATTTTATTTATTTTTTTATTTTACTTCATTAACCATATATTACACAAAAAAGTAGTTAGGGTTCTAACTTTAAGTTGTTGAGCAATTTTTTTCACCTCTTAGATTATTTTTTTAGGATCACAAGGGATCTTTGTATTAACACAGACTCCACATCCCAACAGGAGAAAGCACTTGGTCTACAATTCTCAGTAGACCATAGGAATAATTTTTCCCCAGTTGAACCAATGTTAGTACTGGATTTGGTCCTATAATTGTTACATGTAGTGATCAATATCAGGGTGCCAAAACCTGTGATAAGGAGGCTAATGGCGAGCTTATAAATCCTATGGATCAAAAGGAGAGATCATATGATCGACTCTTGTCCAAAAAATGAATAACTAGAGAAACAATCCCTAAGTTCCCAAGGCCAAACTTTTTAGACGCTTGGGTGCTTATTAGGAGAACAAAGGGAATTAATGCACTCTAAATAATATTAATCCTCACTTCACACCAAGGATTAAAACCTAAGCATTGGCAAGGATGCAAGCCTGATCATCTAACGACTATAAGCGAGCTTGATCTTTGGTGGAGGATGCATGTCACATGGGAACGTTATACGTGATATAGCATGTAATTGGGGTGTGAAAATGGTTTTTAGAGCCACGTGTTAAATTATGGGCGATGTCACATGGAGGTGATATAGAAAACAAAAAAACTCCCTACAGTCACGACAACGATATTCTTGTTATTCCAGGTTACATCATCCTCCAACTCAACATATCTCCATCCACTCATCCAGCACCACCTAGAGCCAGCATAGCAGTCCACCTAGACATTGAGGAAGTCGAGGACAACTCATTATGTCAAAGATGCATATTTTGGACCCCTCAAATATCACCACATGTATAAAGAAGACCCCATTATGATTTTGGTCTCCATTCCTAACGTAGATGCACATAGGCCGAGTCCCATAAGACAATTCAACGCACACATGGACCAATATAACATTTTAACGTGTCCACAAGTCCATGGTGATGTCAACATGATGTCATCTAAATTTTGCATGTTTTTGTTGAATTTTAAAAGGCTTCAAACTATTGGGAAACGACCGCATGTTTCGAGCAAGGGAATGAGGGAGAATGTCTCAAGTGAGTGGAGGATTCACTAACAGTCTTCCAAATTGGTTGAAAATGATGTGATGCCTAACAAGATATATAAAATCATGCTCACATCCTTTCACTCATACTCATTCTAGTGCTTGCATTTATCAGAAGGAAATAATCATTGTGTAGAAGTGCCCAACCACACATGCTCCAAATCAGGCTAGGTGTGACCAATCACTTCATCCGGCCAATTGTCTTACCAAGAATGTGTTGAGATCCTATAAGGGAAAGATGTGTAAATCATGAGCCACCAATATGCAAGTAATATAATTTCTAAAGGTGATTCACTGAGAGGCTATAAATTTTAAATGATGACCCACTTGCGCAAACCCTCCACTTAGGAGTGGCTTATGAACCATATTGGTCGCAGATGTTGCGAGAGTTTATTCTACACTTCACTTGGAGAAGAATTTCCTTCTCTAGTATCATTAGCTTGATCTTAATATCATAAGGGAATTCAAGAATTTACCATAAGATGCAGTTGTATCAATAGACCAGCATAAGGAAACAACTTGTGGCAGGAGATTTGAAGAGATAGTCTATGAATCTCTACATGGATGATTGGTGAGGAAAGAGATGAATACATTGGGAATTATTCCAACCATTCATGGATCCAAATCATTCCATGGTTCAGTAACTTTTGAAATGCATACATAGATCCAATTGAGTCATCCAAAGAGATTCACTAAAAGTCTCAATTGGACAAGAAGAAGACATTCACTAGTAGCATCATCATCACATCAGCTTTGGGGGTAAAAATCTATTTTTACTTTGCAAAATCCATCAAAATTGGGTAGGAAGATGGAGTCAGTTAGAAAACTAGATGTGGTATCAATATTCTAACAAGTCATTATCATTTTCAAGAAGCAGTATTGGTCCAAAAGATGGGTTTCCTTTCAAGCAGAAGTATCTATAAATCAACATAAGGAGATCATTCTTCGGGTTGGAAATTTGGGAAATTTTAGATTTTCTTATAACCATATTTGTTTGATCAAGATCCTCTCATACAAAAATAGATTTCTAAGGCTGCGGACTTCAAGATATTCATCCCATGTGTTATGCTTCAGTATTTACTTCTTTTGTGCATGTTTTCCTGTAAATGCAACATCTCATTTTTGCTTCTTGTATCTAATCTCCATTAAGAAAATATCAAGCAACAAGTTTTATGACATGTTTAGAGTAACTGCGTGTTCTGTAGCTTATGATACTGAAGTGATTTCCTATGAATGCATTACCACTTATTGTCATTTTTTCATGTGTTTAATGATATGCATAGGGTACCTCTATGGATTTAAATGTATAATAATGTTTACTATTTGATGCATGATATAACGACTTGATACAACTATTAGAACTGTTGAATTCTTAATTGTTCAACATGTTTCTCTTTCCATAAACTGTAAGATTCACCTTAAAGTTGTCTCACATGTTTATCGTTTATTCCTTCTAAATCCATCACTCACCACTCTTAAAAGCAATTGTTTGAAGAACTTGTGGACAAATTCCTCTTAAGGTTGAATATTTTGATATCGGGTCTAGGATTGTTTGAGGGACAAGAGTTTTATGAGAGAGAGAGAGAGAGAGAGAGAGAGAGAGAGAGAGAGAGAGAATTACCGCACATTTCTGCACAATTTTTGTTGTAACAAGCATGGATTCAAAGCTTGTTCTAGGTCTTAGCTCCTAGGATGCCTCGGCATCATTCCACTCACAACCTGTAACATCTCGGGGGACAACATGTATTATCTGAATTGTGTTTCGATAGTAAGTTACAAGTCGAATTCAAGCCCATATCGACTTTGTATTTTCATTTTTTCTGAATCTCCTTGGGACTTGGATTTTCCAAGAATTTTTTTATTTCTCTTGCTATTTCCTGTAATAGTGCTTCTTCAAGTCTGAATTCGAAGTCTTTAAGGAAGTTACTTTTTATTTCATTGTAGTCGAATGTGTTTCCACACAGTTCTTCAATTTCATACCACTTGTAGGGTATATCATCCAATGTGTTTGGAAACATATGTACCCACACTCTCTCATCTTGGTAGCCTTCTTTCCTCCATTCCTTCTCACATCATTGGATGTGATTGATGGGGTTGAACCCAAGTTTAATGGTTTGGATGTCGATATTTACTGATATTTTTTCCAACCAAATATTTTGACAAAGTAAAGAGTGGCAGTATTCCATGTTTGTAATCGAGGTGCATGTGTCTCCCACCATCAACCTACTTGGCATGTGAAGACTCAACTAGACTTTGAATTCTCCAAATGACTTGGAAACCCCATCGACATGCATTGATGGAGAGTTTATTTCACTAAACCAAAGGGATTTCTTTGTCTGTGAATGAGTCAGAATTAGCGTTGGTGTATTCTTGATCTTTATTTCAACCATGATAGGTACTACTTGTATTGAGAAGCATGATTTGGATATCCTTATTGGTATCACTTCTATCGACCAACACTCTTTTTCTTGTGCTTCATAATTTTCCTTTCACCAATTGTATAGTTATGTATCTAATATTTGACCTATTTACAATGGAGACCTATGCAATATTTCTCCTTCACTATTGGGTTCTATGTTATCCTTCTTCTCATTCATGACTTGGTATAGTCGATGGGCTTCATATGCTTCCTCCCATGTCTGGACCCAAGGTTTTCCATCCTTTGGTTCTAGGGGGGTGATGATTTTTCGGCCACTTACTTTCAATTTGATTATATTCCTTTCGAGGGAAACTGTGGCCCTTGTGTTCCAACTCCAAGTTCATCAAACTAATGTAGGGTAGGAAGGTATGCCTTCAACCATATTGATTAATTCAAATCCAACTCTCATTAGAATTTCCATTATATATGTTACTACTCTTTTCAGCATGCCAATTGGCTCAATAAACCTTTGATCTTCTAAATTCACGAAATTCATTGTAGGTTGAAGCATGGGTTTCCCAAGTCAAACCCATTTTTATCTTGGAATGATATTTAATTGGCACTGAAATTCGAGAAAAACTTGTTTGATCATGTGTCCGTCAATTTTTGGGTTGACTTGTGGGTTGAAGTCATTTGTTTGTATTTCCTACGATATTTGCAGAAGACTTTTGACTAGTATTTGGTCATCATTGTACTCTCTTAGAATACCCAGTTGGTTGATCAAGCAACCGATCGAATATTTTTATTTTAATAGTTTCATAAATTCGTCTAGTATAGTGTCTGAGATATTCATATGTCCTCCCTTGTTTTCTTTGTCCTGGTCAATATTTCAAAAGAATTTCATTTCTTCCCTCATTATTTTTTCTTCATGTTCCAGGTCAGGGTATGTGTGTCATCCTCTCTTCTCTCTAATTGGAGGTTTTGGATAAATGTCTTTACTAGCTTCCGAACGTGTTACTACATGGAGGTTTTTTGAATTCAAAATATCTTGTTTTGGTACTACGTACAAGATATTTACATTTCTTTTATTTATTAATTTTTCTAACATGATTGGACAGTATTCTAGGGAGTGATCTCCCACTCCACAAATATTATAGAACTTGAGATCAATTATGTCTTTGATTGGGAAATCCTGAGAGATGTGGTCATCTTTCCAAAAATTAAAGTAGTAATAACATCCATTACCTCGTCCTCGGCCAAAATTTCCTCATCCACCTCATCCTTAGCCTTTATAGCCTCCATGTACTCAACCTCAGTAACCGTTTCCACCTTGGTTGACATTCTGGTCGATCATCTCGGTATGACACAATGAGTGAATGTTTGTTCATTTTTTCCCATTTAGCCAATATTATTGAGTTGAGTGATTTTTTTCTTCACATGTATGACACCACTTTGGATGAACACTTCTCATATTGTGTGGGAATTTCCTTTTAGGATGATTTTTTACTCCTTCACATATAACACAGAATGTTTCAATATGAATCCAATGGACTGTGGGATCTAGTGCATCCTTGAATTTGCAATAGTCTTTTATATGGCTTTTGCTGGAACAAATTGTACAAAATAGTTCGTTGCGAGAGATAGACATGTTTTTAATTGATTGTTGCAATTCTAGAAGATTTTCTTCTAGTTGTTTCTTAATGACTGATGAGGTCGAAGCACCTTCATTATCCATTTCTATTCATTGATATATTTTTAGGACTTCTTCACATGTCGAAAGATCATACATACATAGTGGCACTCTGATCTTTTGAAATAAGCCTTCTACATACCAATGTACAAGTAATATATCATCAAGTTCATATGGAATTTGACTCAAGAGGTATGTAAACCTTTTATCATATTCTCATATGGTTTCGCCCATATTCTGCTTGATTTATTTCAATTTTTGTGTCACAAGGTGGATGATGTCTTGTGTTTTGAATAATTTAAGGAAATTTTGCTCGATATCTGACTTCGAGTGTTGTTAATTGTGTATGTAGTTCATAATCCAGGTAAGATAGATGACTCGAAACACAACACCAAATTGTTCCATTTGTTGTCCTCATCAATTATGTCTGTTGCATCCCAAAATTTCTCACAAACAAACCATTGTTGTTTGCGACAATCGTCACCTTCATAAATTGGGATGCGGTTGAATCCCATTGTTACTCTCTTGGATTTTTTCGAGGCTATAACTATTGCAAGGATTTGAGTCGAATTTGAATGAGAAGTCAAACTTCTTTCTTAAGTCGAAATCATAATATTCGACTCAATTTTTACGATCTAGTTTTTATCTTCAGTTGGGATGTATTCAATTTCTAACTACACTTATTTTGTACTTGGACTTGGAACATCTGTCTGACAAGTGTTTTCTATATACTCAACGAATCGTCCTCTGGATGGTTGTGTCGATTCATTGTCATTGTCTATCGAATTAGAATCTTTCAAATGATAGGGGATGGACTCTGTGAGGTCTCTTACATGAAATACTATATCTTCTGGTCAATTTTCTTGTGCTTCAAGGAGCACCATGTCTCTTATCTGACCAACATTATCGATTCGACATTGTTATCACACAATATATACTTTCCCAAAGCCCGAGACAAGTGGATCCAATATTAGCGTAACAAGGGGTGACCTATCATCGTCACCTTAATAGGAAAACCATTTTTGTTTAGGAGTATATCAAAGTTACCCCAGGGGAGACATCCCCAGTGACCTAAAGGGTTGATAAGACTAAGGAAATGATGCAAGAAATCCCCCTCTCACTGGTCACTCAAGTAAATAAGGTTCTTAAGATATTTAAGGGATAAAGCAATGGTGAAAATGGAGTGTACCTTTTTGGAACAAGACAACAAAGAAAATATGGCAGCTTTCAAGTACAAAATATGATGTTAGTGCTTCTTAAGACCATGAACCTTCAAAAAATAGGATAGATGATATAAAGTTGCAACAATGTAATAGTTTACAAAAACAATGACTATTTTCTAACAGACACAAAGAATATGCCTTGAAATTGCTTAAAAAGGACAAGAAAATATAACTTTAACTAGGCAGAATGATAACGAATTATCACAAGCAAATTTGGCAATGTATATCTAGCATTTAATGTCTCTTTTGCAAAGAATTTGTTGTAGTTAGATGGTTGTAGAAATATTTTGTAACAACAACAAATTCTAGTGCTCAAAATTGCAAGGAAATACCATGTAAGCTTAGCATTTATCTAGTAGATTGATTGGAAATTCTTACAAGCGATTTTTGGGTGAGCTAGGTGCAAGTTATGTAGGTGAATGCACAAAATTAGAATGAATTAGTATGGTTGTAGAAATGATTTGCAACAAGAGCAATTTACTAAGGAATTAGTCCAATTTGGGGTTAGTAAAAGTTGGTAAAGGCTTCAAGGAAGAAGCTTTGAGTGTTTGTTTGATCAATCATTCACTATAATGAGTAGACTAGTGCCTTTTAGGGTTTATGGAGTCAACAATAGCAATAGAAAAACTTGGAGAAAAGTAGCAATGATCATACTTGTCGAAGGAGAAGCGATGGATGGATAAGGTGTTGGCACTTCAAGGCCTCAAGCATCCAAATCCTGAATACAAATTTGCTAGAGAGTAAGGGATCTTAAGCCCTATCGAATCTTCTTTCCTTAAACTATTTAAAGAGTATATGTAATAGGAAATTAGAGAGAAGCTACTAGAGTGCTAGTAATTTAGGGATCTAGTAGCCACTTCTAAACAAAGTGTACTTGAGGAATTTAGACAAGTAGAAAACTATAGAGAGAAAGAAGCAACTTATGTTTCTCTCCTAGGGTTTAAGCAAGCAATTTCATAATCTTTAACATGAAACAAGTAAAATTTACCACAAGAATTCATTAACATAAACAAATTGCATATTTTCTACTTACTTCACCAAGAATAATCAATCCAAACCCTAGTTGAAGTTCTTCCACCATGAAAAATAGCCAAGATACACCAAAATATGCCTCTCCAAAAGTTGCACACTAGTTATTTCAGCCAATATCCCTTAAAGAGGGTGCAAATTTCAGTCCACACTAAGTGTGTGATGAGTGATGATGAAAAATGAGAGTGATTTCTCTCTATTTATACAATATCAATGAGCTTTAATTAATTTTAGGTCAAATAAAGGCCAACCTAGCCAAATTACATCAAAAATCTAGTTGTTTACATAAATGAAATAATTAACCCCCAAAATCATTTCCAAATATGAGGTCATGCCCTTCTAAGATGACATTGGGTCCCTAAGGTGAAACGTTGGGCTCCTAAGGTGAAACATTGGGCCTCTAAAGGCCCTGGATGATGTCCACACATGCCAAATAGCTCACAACTACCCTCAATATGAAAACCTTAGCTCTGGATGACATCTAGGGTCATAATGATGATGTCATGGGATCTCAAAGGTCAACTTCCAGGTGGAAGAGAAAGACCTCCCTAGGTCTAGGTCTTCCATAGTGTCTCCAAGGGAAACATCCTTCTTTCTTCCTAGTGCAAGTCTTTGATGTCCCCTTGCCCCTGGATGGGGTTACAACATCCCTATGTGGGCCTTAATACCCATGGGGGTTCGATCTAAACATTCCCCATGTGCACCTATCCACCGGGAAAATCCTACAACAACAACAAGTATGCCCTCCTGGGGTTCATAAGTCACAGGGATCATAACATGTAAATCACATCTAATAATTAAATTACCCAAACATGTGCATCAGACCCCCCTTTACCCAGACAAATTCTCAAAGATGTTACGCAATTTAAAAAGTCGGGTTTGGAGAAAGTATCAGGGTGTCCTATTGGGCTAATCCTCCTTAAGTTTGGGGTGTTTCCCAAGTGAGAACCAGTCTAGGTCATGTAAGTGCATGTCAGGTGGTGTGGGGTAAGTTTTTGGGCATGGGGTGCAGTGATAACAGGAAAATGTAGATCTTATCTGTGGGTTCCTTTGTAGAGGGCGAGTTGCACCTTGTCATAGATGTCACATTCTTCCTAGCCCATTCAATGATTTTTATTCTTAGCTTCATTTATTTTAATATTTTTCTTTTATGCTTCAAGGGAATAATTGAGGGACATTGTCCTGGCTTGGTGACCAGAGGTAACAACATTATCCACAAGCATTTCACGAATATGAGAATGTTGGCTCGTGATGCGACCCCCTTTCTCTTGGCTATGCCACCAAGAGCCACTACCCTAGTTTGGTGACCAGATAGATGGTAGTGCCATACCGCTACATGCCCATGGTCATAATAGGTCATCTCATGATGAGACCTCCCACCCACCAACTAATACCTTGAGTGTTTATTTATCTTATGGGTACCCTTTTCTTATTTTGAATATTTTTTTTGCTTTCTCAAGAATCCCTCGGTGAATCATCTCAAAGGTTTCATTTTGGCTTTTAAATATTTCCAGCTATTTTTACCCTCTGGGCCTTTAGCCCCTTCTTCCCATAAGGTAAGGTACAACCCTTCCTAGTGTGGAAAATACTAATGCCCGGACAAGGGTAGGGGGAAAGTGAGAGGAATAAAGATGGAAAGTGGTAAGTATGGAAGGAATGGATGATGACCTTTCATAGACCCACCCAGTTGCAACCCATTCTAAAGGCAAATCAACTTACTAGGGAATATTGTCACCCTTCCAGGTATGAAAAAGTTAAAGAGAATAATTTCGAAGAAAACATTATGAAATGAAGGAGAATTTAGTGCAACATATTCAAGTGATTCAATAATAAGAGTGGCACATACCATGATACCCAGAATCATTACCTCATGGAGTAAGAATTATTGCTACTTTAGGACCAGGCTGGTGGGATGGATTTTATTGTTGTTGATAAATGGGATGCACTGAAGAAAATAGAGGCCCTCCAGGGACATGCTCAAGTCATCTGACTCTCGACACTCCATGTATAGGACCTGTGGGCCTCGAGACATGATTGCCTTAGTTATCCCTAGGGTAGGGGATAACATGCACTACGCCCTTGTTGATTATGTATCTACATGAATCTTTGTTGGAAGAAGTCGACAATATGTGATATGGGACTTCTCGCAAGAGAAATTTGAACTGTGGTTCTTTAGTCATCGATCTCCATATCGACTTAGTCAAATGCTTGTTGGACGCCACCAGCTGCCATACTCATTTGCAAGATTCTACTCCTCCCAGGAGTCGTCGGTGTGCTCCCAAGGGACGCTATAGTGATCTTCCGCTCTTTGGTAGGTTTTCTATGATATTTTAGAGGGTCCCTCTCATTTTGCAACTCTTCTCACTGCTTTTGTCTCTTGTCCCACTCTAGCTTTTGTATATCCATTGAGGGCTTATGGGTTTATGTCTAACGTGCAGACTTCACACTTGATTTAGTTATCTTCCTCCCGACTTCCAAAATTTTTGACTTGGGTGTGCTTTCAATTCAACTTCGACTTTATACCATCTCACAGATCATCTAACCCCTTGACACTATCCTGAATTACTCGCGGTTGATGGTGTTAATTATTTCTTCTGTGCTCATTTATTTCAGTGTTCACAAGATTATATGGTGTCTTTGCAGTTAGATTCTAAAAATCATTCCCACTCATCTTGTTTATCTTTCCAATTAGAATTTGGAGGAGGATCTTTCAGAAGGGGTTAGTATTCGGCAATGTCACCATCTCCTTTTTCTAAGAGGAACTTGTGAAGTAAGAATAGGACAGTGCAAATAAACCGGCCATGAAGTTCTGTGTAAAATTTGTTTTTGGTGGTTTGGGATAACTCTCTATATTCGATTGCTTTCTCTTCAATATAGTCTCACAGGATCTTATTTAATCACTCATTAAGGTTTTCTCTCCCTCCGTTTATGATTTTGTGCATCAACTACTCATCAGGAGTGAGTTTATGCATTATATTGACTGAGCTATTCGTAGAGTGCTTCTGGAATGGCTTCTGAAATCATTTGTCTTTCTCTAAGAAGAATTGAATGCATGATTCTACTAGCATCATTCGATTAATTCCTGTGTAATTTTTTATATAGTTGGTAATTTTACGCTCCCGTCATTCGTGTATGTCTTACAAGGTTAACATCTATGTGTTTTTTTTCTATGCATGCCCGAGTTTAGAAATACCAGCAAAAAATCCAATGTTATAGTCTAATAAAAGTATTATGTTACTAATCGGTTACATTTCCTAATTGTTAGGTTAGTCGACTCTAACTAACTATTCGACCAACTTTCCTAACCGACTAGTGCATTCGATAAGTGGGTCTAGTCGACAGGGCTGACTAACCCCTACAACAACGAGTATGCTTGTGAGGTGACATAAAAAATATATGTAAGATTTCATAAGTGTCTGATATCCAACTCTCATATGATATCTATGCATTAACCAAAAAGTCAATTCTACTTATAATGCAGAGAAATAGATTTTAACTACAGGAAGGCATGAAATTCAACAAAAATAGTGTTGAATAATTAAATTTTTTATGACAACCAATTATACATTTTGCAAAATGCAACTTGTGAACACATGCAATGATATGTAGTAATCAATTTATCAACTAGAAATGAAATATATAAAACAAAAAAAATGGCAATGGAATTAAAACATACAAACAACAATATGAAACAATCTATAAATTTGTAACATTGTGAGAGAATTACTCAACTAAACTATAATAGTGTTGAAAAATATTAAATTAATAAGTAGAAATTAAATAACCCAGTGCATACATCTCTAGAGAAGGTCCTTACCCTGTGAGCTATGCATTGGTAAATATTAGCACTTATCCCTCACTCACAACAATATAAAACGCATGAACTCATGAATAAGAAATTTAAAGAAAAGAGTATTGTAATCGGACAAGAAAAATCATGATAAAATGTCTAAATAGGATTGATGTCTATATCTCTCTATACATGTTTGATACGAGGTGAAACACTACCTCATATAGGTGTGGCACCTCTTTAACTAATTCCAAACATAATTAAATAACAATGTTCTTAAGTATCAGATATTCTCAAGCCATTATAAAATGAATTCGAATAAAATAGTAAACAACAACATAAATTAAAAGATCTCAGTGAGTGATTTTCCTGGATTGTTTGAGTATTCATCAATGCATGCTTAACAAAACAAAGAAATCGAAATATATTTCTCAAATTTGGTCTCTGGTCTTTTAATATCATCCTATAACCACCTATTTCCCTCTAGTTTCTAAATAGAATATTCTTGTGGCATGTTAACTCATTGTTGAGCCACTT
>ML794409.1:521037-536800 GCA_009831015.1 Picea engelmannii | reverse complement strand
ATGGACACATTTATTACACCTATTCCACAGCTCCTGGGATCGTCTACTCCACCCATTTACAACGGGTGTTTGTACGGGAAGTTCATAGACACGTTGCAGGGGACCGCTCTGAACAAGAAGTCTGTCCTTGATTCTCTCACTCTGGCAAATCTGTAACTTTCAGATACTTTTTATATATCTTTTAGGCGGTCTCTCACAAATCCATGTCATTCCAATAATTACGCCGGGCAGATTTAATAGGGGTTTAGTGCTTAATAAGTTTTCTATGGACATGATTAAATATGGCTGGAATATTCTTAGTAGTCACACAAAATAAATGGGTGTGGTTTCAATCATGAACTTTCTAGCTATTATAAAGACATCCATTTTATGTGTTTACTTTTTTACATTTACCTAATCATATTTAAAAATTACTTTGATAGCTAATTGATTGCCACTTAAGTGATTAACATAAATTTTATTTTCATCTTATCAAACTTTCTGCGTTGTATTATTATACTCATTAAGGATATGATATGTGATCTCCTTATTTAAAAATAAATAAGAGGGAGTCAAATTGAAATTTCACATAACTTCTTCTAAAACATTATCCTTATTTTTACATGACCTTTCCCTTTATAGTAAATTTCAATCTCTATGCTTTATGGATTGATGGTCATGAGGGCCTCTATCTTGGGCCCTATACTATTAAAAAAACATCGAAAAGAACTTTTTTTACTCATTACTTTTGGAATGGTTTGGAGATAGTTGTATTTTCAGTCAATGCACTTGTGTTTGAGAATACTACATATATAATATATTGTGGTCATGAGGGGCCTCTATCTTGGGCCCTATACTATTTAAAAAAAATTAGAAAAGAACTTTTTTGACTCGTTACTTTTGGAATGGTTTGGAGGGCCCTATACTATTTAAAAAAAAAAATAGAAAAGAACTTTTTTGACTCGTTACTTTTGGAATGGTTTGGAGATAGTTGTATTTTCACTCAATGTGTGTTTGAGAATACTACATATATAATATTGAAAAATTTTCTATTGAAAAAAAAATATGATATATTTCATATTTCATTTTATAATAAATTTCAATATTCCCTCCTTTATAGTAAATTTCAATATTGTATCATTTCTTAGAAGTATAAGGCCAATCTCTTTGCACTATCTTATATCTTATATTCATTGAATAAGACATTGTTATATTCGTTGAATGATGACATTGTGGTAATGGTCACAACATACCCTTTTATTTGTTAGGGTTGATAAAATTCAATGTTATAATTATTGAATTATAATTTTATATTGAAAAAAAGAAAATTAATAAAAAGATTAATAATATAATTTTAGTTATAAAATTATAAATTTAAGTGTTATTGTATGAGTAATAAATTAATATCTTAGAGATGTTGGTGGTATATGGGGATTTTATTTAAAAAGTTAAGTCAATATGTGGAGTGGCAACATTTAAAATGTTAAGTCAAGGTATATATATTTAAAACTCTATTTATTAAGCATTAAGAGGGATCAATTTTTTTAAGGAATTAATATATTATATGGAATTAAATGTTGAAATTTTGTTACCTTAATAAATTTGATTCTTCTTAATACTTGATAAATCTTAGTTTTAAGATAGATTTACACTAATTTACCTCAACTTTTGTATATGATTTTAATTTTTTTTTATATAATATATTAAAAGTCTATATTTTTTTTTCAAGTATAGTAAGATTTTTTTATTACTAAGTATTGTGATTTGAAATTAAAAAGTGTAATTTTTGAAATTGTAATTTGTATATACTCTTCATATGATTGAAATTATAATTTTGAAAAAATTTAAATTTATTCAATTACTTAAATAATTAATTATAATCTAGTATTTTAGGTATTATTAATTTTTAAATATATTTTTAATATTCTATAATCAATAACGGAGGTGTTATTTTTCTTAGATGGTATATTTAGAGAAATGAGTTAAAATTTTTAAATGTGGAGAAAATGTACATGCATTATAATTTACAAATATATATTTAGATCATGATTTTAGATAATATTTTAAAATATATATATATATATATATATATATATATATATNTGTTAATAGTTCTAGTTCATATGATTCATTCATATATAGTTAGAGCTAGATAATATATTAATATTGTTAATAAATTTTAAAAATAGCTAAATTAAGTAAACTCATTTATAATAAAATGATTATTTGATAATATTGTTTCAAATACATTAAATTTATATATCCATTAAGTAATCAAGTACACCTTTAATTATGTGTGTATGTGTCTCTATTGGATGTAGCTTGGGTGGTTGGGAGGAATGGGTGTTAAATCTTTGGACTGATATTTTGAAATTGAAGTTAAATATGGTTAATAAATTTTAAAAATAAATTGGATTAAGTAAGCTAATTCATAATATCGGTATTCTTGGCCTATGATTGGGGATTTTGGTGTCAATAGGTGATTTTGAACAGTAAGTATGTGTCATAGGGCCCTAGAAATAATATATAGAAGAAGGTCATGCCTTAGGTACTAATTAGAGATTTGAGGCATCTAGAGCCATCAACAATGCCTTGAAGCACCACACATGACCTCTAGAGAGAATCCTTGGCCTATAATAAATGATGTTAGTGCCATCACAAGGTTTTGATCATTAGCTATGGGTCTCAATGCCTTGATATGGTTGAGGGTGGGAACCCAATCCTTAACTAAAGTACAAAGCATCTAGGCATCCAAGGCCAAACACAATTACTCAAACTGCCAAAAGAGATCTCTCAAGGTTTTAGGAATTTTCTTGGGCTCAAAGGTCTTGAATGACACCTCAAACCACCATAGATGATGTAACATCCCCGACCCTCCAGAGACTGGGTAATGCTACCATGCAGGATATACACTTATATGATATATATGCATTTTAATGAATTTAAAAAACTTAATCATGATAACACATAATTACTGCTACCATTTCAGATTCAAACAAGATTAACAGTAAATCCACATACAACGGAATACATGATAACATTCAAGCATCACAAAACATGCATAAAATACATAATTAAGCACAACAATGATACTTATATTTTAGCTGGAGTAAATTCACCAACTGCGTCTAGACCTTCCATGAACCTCCCAGCCTTAGACCGTGCTGCTCACCACTCTCAACAGTAGGTCACCCCGAGCTGGGACTAAAATCCACTAGGTAAGGGAATTCTAGGCTTGGCAAGGACAATGAGGAAGTTGCACAAAGAAACAGGAAGGATCTTTTATCCTAGGATCCACTTATGCTCACAACACACAGACCCTCATTCCCCACATGCCTGCTCCACCCCAGGAGGATACACCTTCACTAATACAAGTCCATTGGCTAGTACACCTCCCTTACCTTGGGCTTCAACAACAGACTGGACCAAAAGTCTCAGAGTACTATAGCTACTACGGGACTCTCTTCCAGGAGAAATCACTTCCCAACAAACTCTCTCACCTGGGAGAGTTGCCCATAGGCCTGACAACCTGCATCTTCAACCAGTGTTCGACTCAACTACAATCGGGTATGGGTGATAACAATCAACAAGAGCAACAACCACAGGAAAAAATGGTTATGGACACCCAAAAATCAACAGCCTAACGCTAAGTCACAACACAGCTCAAGCGATTACAATTGTGTTGGCTTCATAGGAAGCAACACAGGATGATTCACGGTTTCTGGTTTCAGAGATGCATGAGGGTATGCAGAGGTCAGCAAAGAAGGTCTCGGGTTCAGACGGAGGATGGGAGAATGGATAGGACGAACTCAGGCAGAGGATGGAAGAATGACCAACGAACCATCTTCCTGTGAAGGTTTCCTTCAATGTGTGCGGGTATGCAGAGGCAGACGCAGAGGCAAAATGGTTCAGATGCCCCAGATCCTATCAAACTCCCAACACAAGTGACGCTTAATCTTTTAACTGCATGAGCCCAGGTCGACACTTGTCTTCCTAGAGCTGCATGCGCTCCATTTAGCCTATGTCCCCTTTCCAGGAACTTAAGATAACAAAATATATCATGTCCACCTTAGCCTTTAGGAATTAATATTAAAATATTATTCCTCTAGAGGTAAGCCCCCTAGCTTAGCCCCTAGGCCCAAATACTTAGTCATTTCCCTTGCCCAACCTTGTGGAAGCTTAGTCCCCCATCACTCTTTCTTCGTGGTCGGTCTACACACAGCGATGTTTTTATATTAACAAAGTGCATAATTACATGTACAAAAGAGGGTCCTGACCTTTAACACCTAGGCTCTCCGACCTACTTGCACATAAGCTTACCAACTTACAATTCCTCGGCTCACCAACCTACAAAACATGTTTACAATACATAGATTTAACCGGGGCTCGTCCTTAGGGTATTACAATCCCCTCCCATTATTTTTGCATTGTCCACAATGCAACTTACTTACACATATATAATTCAAAAATTCTTCAAAAGCTCCAAGCTTTAGCTATTGGAAGTCCATTATCCAACTTTACTTTCAAGCACCAATTCTAGTATCCATACTGCATTTGAAACTCAATTGCTCTATTCCATAGAGTTGCTTTAGGAAAGCATTCAACTTATTGTTACTTGTTACATGCTTCAATTAAACCTCATTGAAAGCACTGAACAACTGTAGATCCACGATGTTTCGTCCATTGATAAACTCTCACCAGTGCTATGACTCCACAGACGTAAACACTCTTCTCGTACACCTATTCATTCGAAAGAAACATTAGAATATACATGCATTCTATATACAAACAATTCTAATAACATTATAACTTGTATACGAATTACGAGATACATAACATACAATGAATAGAGAATTTATACTTATCTTTTGATTGAGAATACTTCCACATCAACATGGTCTAGGCCAGGGTACCAAACCCCAGCAACATTCCAACCAACGATCTCTCTTCCCCACATGTCTGTCCCACCCCAGGAGTGGGCACTTTCACTATCACACAGTCCATCGGTTGTTACACCTCTCTTTCCTTGGGCTTCAACAATAGGTTGGATCAGAAGTCTTAGAGCACCATGGCTCGAGGAGTTCCAAATTCCCTCAGAGGTCTCCAATCATCATCTTCCCCAAGCTACTCTTTGTAGTCAACATTCCACTTTAATCAACATCATCTCATCTGCATCACCCACATGCAGTTATCACGAGAAAACATAAAAGAATTCATTTAGGAACTCCAATTAGTTCAAAAAGGAATTCAACTTCTTCCCCAAAACATGAAATTCCATTTCATAATTCTTCTTTCCTATTTCCATATT
Source organism: Picea engelmannii (assembly GCA_009831015.1). NCBI lineage: Eukaryota > Viridiplantae > Streptophyta > Pinopsida > Pinales > Pinaceae > Picea > Picea engelmannii. The sequence goes on along the minus strand of ML794409.1, from coordinate 531,513 downwards.
ATGAATGCAGCCATCCTTGTGGTTTTCCACAGGCACCAAACTGCATACCATTTTTCATGTAATGCTTCATCTTGCATACAGCCAACAAATTGTCAGTATTTGTTGTACATCATAATTCAATTGCAATATGTACAAAATATTATGCAGTGATCTTAGAATTCCCTGCACCTAGAAATTCAATCACAATTACCCAATAATTTAATAAACTATAATGACTCGTCATTCTATGCATATGCATGTTCATAATTAATAATAGTAAGTTCATTATTTCTTCTTCCGAAGAAGAAAATTTCCTGTAGTCAATGCTCATGTGACTACTTGACTTGCAACTTTCCTGTTGCAATATCTAACACCTCCCTGAAATGTCCTCAACTTCATGAGTTAAAAACATTTCAGTTGTTAGTAACAATTATTTCCATGCAATAATATATATGCACATACTTACAAAACTCATTCAACCATTTCATTTAGTACACAATTCTATCTCTTACTATGCATGAGTGAAATTCTCAGTGCATACTTATTTAATGCACCTTGCATTGAATTACATAATGCTCTTCATCTCAGTCATGTATCTCACCATCCATAAGTTGGAATTCAGGCCAATGTGTTGACACATTCTCCACATACTTCCTATTGTCTTCCCAATTAATTGGATGCCTTCATTTTCGACCCGAACACTACACCAAGAATATAATTATGTGGTGTTCATTAGTTTTAGCAAAAAAGGTTGCAGTCCAAGTTTTATTTAAAGGTAGGAAGATTTTAGTACCTGTGTGGCTCATAACCTTTCCATATATGTACCTTTCCATATCCAACCATGTCCTAGACTCATACATGACTAGCTTGTTGGCATTCATTCCTATAACAAGTTCTTATCTTTTAGTTCTTTGGTTATCACCCCATAACCAAATTAACATGACATTCTACTATGTCAGTGTGAGCATTCAGAAGATACAAATATTTGAATTAATTTAGGCCTCCAACCTTTACCACATCTAGTGGTATGAATTCAATAATATAATCATGTGATTTTATAAAATAACTCTAGATGAGGAAATTCTTACCTAAATTTCCTTTAAGCAATTATGCAAAAAGAGTAATAAAAACTCATACCTGCATGACTGCCATTAATAAATTTTATACTACCTGAATGTCTGATGGAAGTATAAGCTTTCATGATTCTTTTATCAAACTTATAACCAACACTTCAACTCTCTGTTTCTTCCCTCCTTATGCAACAACATCACCAACAACACTTGCAAACGTGCAAGCATTCTTTCCTCTGGCTGACCCAACAAGTCATAATATACTTGTTGCCACAGAAATTGCAACAACTTCTTTCTCCCTATAAAAATTTTCCTTGTTGATCCCATAAGTATACAATTCTTCCCAGATTCTTGAATCTTATTGTGCTCTCATTGTAGTCACTGTACATGAGTATTTCTTCCCTGATCACTTTCGACGTAGTGCCCCTACCTCAGAAGGGTCTGTTGACTTCCCGGTCAAAGAATATTTCAATCTTTTGAGTCGAATTGACTCTTCAGGCTCATGATTGAACCCAAAACAATTATACATAGGCCCCCTTTTCTCCTTTAGGCACAGGTCCTGTCAAACCCGCAGGCTATTCCCGTGCGCTTCCAAAACTCCAAGTTTTAGGCGCTAGCCCCCTTTTCATTAGCCCTTTCCTTCATATGACCCTGGGCTATGACCTCATGGAAAACTGTGATTGCGGGCGTGGTCAAGAGTGGTTTTAGGTCAACCCTCTTTTCACCCTGCAATTCACCTCCAGCTACCACACATCACTTTGTTAAAACCGTGGTATAAATTGCGTCCCACTCTCATATTTTTAACATCTGAGTAAGTTTTGGCCTTGCAATCCAGCTCATCCGTCGATCTCCAATCCCTTGGTGATGATCCGTGATCAAAATATGCTATCTATCTCCCCTTTTCTACCTTCTTTCCTCCTCCCACACGCGATCCCAGATCTACATGATTTGTCAACACGTAGCTCCCTTCAAAATCAATGACTACGGTTGATTCTGACTCTTCGACCCTCAAGAGTTTCAACAATCAACTATCTTATTTTCCCTGTATGAAAATATTCTAGAGTGGAAGATCTAATGACACATGTCCTAAACAATTGGATGGCTCTGATGAACTACGGCTCTCCAGCCTTCGAGAGCTATCACGTCTCCACACACACAAATCTCCAGAGTGAATTTCCCTGGAGTTACAGATCTTCTGCCACTTGTCCTCTCCAAATCAACGACCCTGATCCTCTTTGGGACTTCATCTCTTTCTAACCAAGACCAAATCAATGGTCTTTCGACCTCCTCCTCGATAAACGATTGAGATCTCCTTCGGGACTTCGACGCTTTCATCCTCTTCTTTCCTCTGGAGTGCTCCATACTCGGAGTTCCATATTTGGTGCCACACGTCCACTTTCATATCAATGACCAAGATTTACTTCAGTTGTTTCTCCTCCTCCTTGTCCACAAACTTCTGAAGTTGTGGATCTTACGCCACCTGTCCTCCTTGAAAATGGATGGTCCCAAATCACTTCGGGACTTTGACAAGTCCACTTCTCCTACGCACACAAGGGTTAAGTATTGTGCACTTACCTTTGAATCCAATGGTTGTTGGTCCTTCGCACTCAGACCTAACGGATGGGATCCATTCCTCTCATCTATGCTTCCTTTGTTTCGTTGGACACTGATCTAACGGTCCAGGATCCTCCCCACAACTGATTTGACGGCTATTGTCGCTCCTCCTCCTGAGATTTTGACTTCTTCCACCTTGGAATATTTTGTTAGTGTTCAAAGGCTTCGACCTTTGACCTTTATCCTAGGAATCCGCCTCTTGGATATCATCTTCGCTCTCGTAAGCGTTATCTCTTCTGAGATTTAGGACTTAGAATGAGTCTGTCTCCCACGCACTCCTTGCGTTATCTCTTTTGATTTTTCAATTTACTTAGTCTCCTAAGGGTCTCGACCCTTCTGTTTCCTTTCAAAGGAAAACTTTGTGCCCTCCTGGCAACCTTCTGCTCAAAGCACACCTTGTTGGGTGTTTTCTACAGAGTGTTCAATAGCTCTGTGAGTATCTTCCTCTGATACTCTTCTCCCTGAACTCGACAAAGAGTTCTCTCTGTGCACACTTGCACTTGCTCAATGCCCTCCTTGGGACAATGTGAATTCAACTTCTTCCCCAAAACATGAAATTCCATTTCATAATTCTTCTTGCCTATTTCCATATTATGAATGCAGCCATCCTTGTGGTTTTCCACAGGCACCAAACTGCATACCATTTTTCATGTAATGCTTCATCTTGCATACAGACAACAAATTGTCAGTATTTGTTGTACATCATAATTCAATTGCAATATGTACAAAATATTATGCAGTGATCTTAGAATTCCCTGCACCTAGAAATTCAATCACAATTACCCAATAATTTAATAAACTATAATGACTCGTCATTCTATGCATATGCATGTTCATAATTAATAATAGTAAGTTCATTATTTCTTCTTCCGAAGAAGAAAATTTCCTGTAGTCAATGCTCATGTGACTACTTGACTTGCAACTTTCCTGTTGCAATATCTAACACCTCCCTGAAATGTCCTCAACTTCATGAGTTAAAAACATTTCAGTTGTTAGTAACAATTATTTCCATGCAATAATATATATGCACATACTTACAAAACTCATTCAACCATTTCATTTAGTACACAATTCTATCTCTTACTATGCATGAGTGAAATTCTCAGTGCATACTTATTTAATGCACCTTGCATTGAATTACATAATGCTCTTCATCTCAGTCATGTATCTCACCATCCATAAGTTGGAATTCAGGCCAATGTGTTGACACATTCTCCACATACTTCCTATTGTCTTCCCAATTAATTGGATGCCTTCATTTTCGACCCGAACACTACACCAAGAATATAATTATGTGGTGTTCATTAGTTTTAGCAAAAAAGGTTGCAGTCCAAGTTTTATTTAAAGGTAGGAAGATTTTAGTACCTGTGTGGCTCATAACCTTTCCATATATGTACCTTTCCATATCCAACCATGTCCTAGACTCATACATGACTAGCTTGTTGGCATTCATTCCTATAACAAGTTCTTATCTTTTAGTTCTTTGGTTATCACCCCATAACCAAATTAACATGACATTCTACTATGTCAGTGTGAGCATTCAGAAGATACAAATATTTGAATTAATTTAGGCCTCCAGCCTTTACCACATCTAGTGGTATGAATTCAATAATATAATCATGTGATTTTATAAAATAACTCTAGATGAGGAAATTCTTACCTAAATTTCCTTTCAGCAATTATGCAAAAAGAGTAATAAAAACTCATACCTGCATGAATGCCATTAATAAATTTTATACTACCTGAATGTCTGATGGAAGTATAAGCTTTCATGATTCTTTTATCAAACTTATAACCAACACTTCAACTCTCTATTGCTTCCCTCCTTATGTAACAACATCACCAACAACACTTGCAAACGTGCAAGCATTCTTTCCTCTGGCTGACCCAACAAGTCATAATATACTTGCTGCCACAGAAATTGCAACAACTTCTTTCTCCCTATAAAAGTTTTCCTTGTTGATCCCATAAGTATACAATTCTTCCCAGATTCTTGAATCTTATTGTGCTCTCATTGTAGTCACTGTACATGAGTATTTCTTCCCTGAGCACTTTCGACGTAGTGCCCCTACCTCAGCAGGGTCTGCTGACTTCCCGGTCAAAGGATATTTCAATATTTTGAGTCGAATTGACTCTTCAGGCTCATGATTGAACCCAAAACAATTATACATAGGCCCCCTTTTCTCCTTTAGGCACAGGTCCTGTCAAACCCGCAGGCTATTCCTGTGTGCTTCCAAAACTCCAAGTTTTAGGTGCTAGCCCCCTTTTCATTAGCCCTTTCCTTCATATGACCCTGGGCTATGACCTCATGGAAAACTGTGATTGCGGGCATGGTCAAGAGTGGTTTTAGGTCAACCCTCTTTTCACCCTGCAATTCACCTCCAGCTGCCACACATCACTTTGTTAAAACCGTGGTATAAATTGCGGCCCACTCTCATATTTTTAACATCTGAGTAAGTTTTGGCCTTGCAATCCAGCTCGTCCGTCGATCTCCAATCCCTTGGTTATGATCTGTGATCAAAAGATGCTATCTATATCCCCTTTTCTACCTTCTTTCCTCCTCCCACACGCGATCCCAGATCTACATGATTTGTCAACACGTAGCTCCCTTCAAAATCAACGACTACGGTTGATTCTGACTCTTCGACCCTCAAGAGTTTCAACAATCAACTATCTTCTTTTCCCTGTATGAAAATATTCCAGAGTGGAAGATCTAATGACACATGTCCTAAACAATTGGATGGCTCTGATGAACTACGGCTCTCCAGCCTTCGAGAGTTATCACGTCTCCACACACACAAATCTCCAGAGTGAATTTCCCTGGAGTTACAGATCTTCTGCCACTTGTCCTCTCCAAATCAACGACCCTAATCCTCTTTGGGACTTCATCTCTTTCTGACCAACACCAAATCAATGGTCTTTCGACCTCCTCCTCGATAAACGATTGAGATCTCCTTCGGGACTTCGACGCTTTCATCCTCTTCTTTCCTTTGGAGTGCTCCATACTCGGAGTTCCATATTTGGTGCCACGTGTCCACTTTCATATCAATGACCAAGATTTACTTCAATTGTTTCTCCTCCTCCTTGTCCACAAACTTCTGAAGTTGTGGATCTTACGCCACCTGTCCTCCTTGAAAATGGACGGTCCCAAATCACTTCGGGACTTTGGGACTTTGACAAGTCCACTTCTCCTACGCACACAAGGGTTAAGTATTGTGCACTTACCTTTGAATCCAATGGTTGTTGGTCCTTCGCACTCAGACCTAACGGATGGGATCCATTCCTCTCATCTATGCTTCCTTTGTTTCGTTGGACACTGATCTAACGGTCCAGGATCCTCCCCACAACTGATTTGACGACTGTTGTCGCTCCTCCTCCTGAGCTTTTGACTTCTTCCGCCTTGGAATATTTTGCTAGTGTTCAAAGGCTTCGACCTTTGACCTTTATCCTAGGAATCTGCCTCTTGGATATCATCTTCACTCTCATAAGCGTTATCTCTTCTGAGATTTAGGACTTAGAATGAGTCTATCTCCCACGCACTCCTTGCGTTATCTCTTTTGATTTTTCAATTTACTTAGTCTCCTAAGGGTCTCGACCCTTCTGTTTCCTTTCAAAGGAAAACTTTGTGCCCTCCTGGCAACCTTCTTCTCAAAGCACACCTTGCTGGGTGTTTTCTACAGAGTGTTCAATAGCTCTGTGAGTATCTTCCTCTGATACTCTTCTCCCTGAACTCGACAAAGAGTTCTCTCTGTGCACACTTGCGCTTTCTCAATGCCCGCCTGGTGGAGCCCTACAGATTTCTCAGTGACTCTATCTCTCTTTGAACTCAACAGAGAGTTATTCCTGTGCACTCCTTGCACTTATGTTGATGAAGGTTCAACGACATCTCTGAGGTTAAATTACCTCTATCAATGCACTCCTTGGGACAATGTGCACTCTTTGCACTCAAAAACTAAAAGAAGAGAAACAATTGAAACTTATTCAATACTTCACCAGTTTATGCATTCAAACAATGAACAACATATAAAAACATAGTAATGAACACAAATACATAAAAACACTATATGTAGGAAAAACTTCTTTTCTATTATCTCTGTGAGTGTCTCCTAAACAATCTGTGAAAATTTGATTTGTTTATGATACTCGCTGAACTCTGCAAACACAACGTACAGTCAATCGGAATTTGTCAGGCCATCATTCCTTAACAAATCCCACAACATTCATAAACAAATATGATTTAAGAAAACGTTTAGATTTCATTTTCTTTCCGAGATATTCTCTACTCTGTAATCATTTTCGGGCACTAGCCCCTTTCTCTTAGTCCCCAACCCATGCGATCACAAGCCATCACCAAGAGCTAAGTCAAAAGGTGCTTACTCCAGCCTTCAACTTTAGAAATTTTGAAAGCACCACACAACAATCTCTCAGAGTTCCATATTACCTAACTCACAACATAGGGTGGATTAACCGTCCATGTCTACTGAACATATGATGGTTGACACTTACTATGGAGCCTCAGGTGTCTGAGTTCCAAGTCTTTGGGTCTTCGAGACTTCGGATCTTTGGAGGATCTCGCATTCACACATACAAAATGTTAATCTTTGTACATTCCCAATCACCTTTGGTGACGTCATTACGTCACATCACTTAACATTTTCTAATTGTGGGGGCATGATGGTGGTTTGGAGCAACCCGCATTTCGTCCCGCAATTCTTCTAACACTGACACATAACCCCTTGGTGAAACCGCGGTTTGGATTGCGAGACCGCCTTGGATAATTAACTTCCGTGCAACTTGGGTCCCTGTAATGCCTTCTGGCCATTAATCTTGATGTATCATGATCAATGCCACTATGGGTCCTCTGTCCTTTAACTATGTTATGTAACCTTGGGGTCCCACTAACCATGATCATACAGAGTGTCGCATGGATATTTACTAGCGACTGACACATGGCCCATTCATATGGGTGACAAGTGTCATCTTCCAACTGGGATTTTAATCTTCCACGGGTTCGAAACCCACTGACACGTAGCACACAACTCATGTGTCCACGTTAATATAAGTGACATCATCATGCCTCGCTACTCCAGAGATTTAGAACTTCTGTTTCCAGAAGATTTCAAGCATTATTCCTTCTAATCTCTCGAATTCTGAACTTTCAGACTTCTCTACCCTCCCTAGATCTATGGTGTAGATCTCTCCTGGGACTTCGGAGCTTCGGGATTCTGCCCTTCTCTTGTTACTGGCATCAGACTTCACTGAAGTCGTGAAGTCCGAAGAGATTCTGGGTTAACTCTTCTGCACCTTCCCCAGATATGATGGTCATAAGGGATTTCCCTTCCTTCCGAACAGATCCTACAACGCAGAACAGACTCTGTTACTCTACAGATTTCCAAAGGAATTCACGACTAACTACCTAGCAACAATACCAGATCTAACGGTCATGAAAGATTTTCCTTCTCCTGAACAGATCTTAAGGTCCACATTAATCTATGGCCCAATACCACTTATGTCGTGGTTTTATGACACTGCTACTCCTCCTGAGCTTCATAACACGACCAAGGTAACTTCTTGGCACTCAGGAAGGTTTTGAGGTTCAAAATTGGTCCTCCAAAAAAAATTTCCTCTTGAAACCTTGGGTCCAATGACCACTTATCCAGCGCATTCAGGCTTAGTGTTGAAACCTTGGGTCAGAACTTGAGTTTTGTCCATTTCGACAAAAAATCCTTCTGAAACTCTTGCTTCAACGTCCACTAACATGGTCCATCCAGGCTCAGTGTTTTTTTTTTTGTTTGTTAATTTGCGCAGGACCTGCGATTAACCTGTGGCTTGAGAAACCGCGAATCAGGGGCATATAAGTCGTCAAAATCACCCGGGGATCGCACCCGGCCTGAGCCACACCAACCCTTAACATGGTTGTATTTTTTGTCCCCGCAGGTTTCGAACCGGTGACTTTAACATCACGGAGTGGCTTAACAACACACTCCGTCACCGACTGTCCTACACCTCGGGGACTCAAAAAGTTGAAGGACATGGGGGTGGGCTTTGATCCACTTATGTGTGCACGGGTCACGATACCATTTATTATAGTATCTCTGGGTGCAACCACACGTTCGACCACTACCTTAAAGTGTCCCCATGGCTCCAGGTTAAGCCCTCACGAGAATCCATCCAGGCTCAGTGTTGAAACCATGCTCTGATACCAATTTGTAACATCCCCGACCCTCTAGAGACTGGGTAATGCTACCATGCAGAATATACACTTATATGATAAATATGCATTTTAATGAATTTAAAACACTTAATCATGATAAAACTAAATTACTACTACCAGTTCAGATTCAAACAAGATTAATAGTAAATCCACATACAATGGAATACATGATAACATTCAAGCATCACAAAACATGCATAAAATACATAATTAAGCACAACAATGATACTTATCTTTTAGCTGGAGTAAATACACCAACTACGTGCAGACCTTCCATGAACCTCCCAGCCTTAGACCGCACTGCTCATCACTCTCAGCAGTAGGTCACCCCCGAGCTGGGACTAAACTCCACTGGGCAAGGGAAGTCTAGGCTTGGCAAGGACAACGAGGAAGTTGCACAAAGCAACAGGAAGGATATTTTATCCTAGGAGCCACTTATGCCCACAACACATAGACTCTCATTCCCCATATGCCTTCTCCACCCCAGGAGGATACACCTTCACTAATACAAGTCCATTGGCTAGTACACCTCCCTTACCTTGGGCTTCAGCAATAGGCCGGACTAGAAGTCTCAGAGTACTATAGCTGCTACGAGACTCACAGGAAGTAGCACAAGACGGCTTCACAGTTTCTAGTTTCAGAGATGCGTGAGGGTATGCAGAGGTCAAATGACGAAGGTCTCAGGTTCAGACGGAGGATGGGAGAATGGACAGGACGAACTCAGGCGGAGGATGGAAGAATGACTAGTGAACCATCTTCCCGTGAGGGTTTCTCTCATTGTGCATAGGTATGTAGAGGTAGACACAAAGGAAAAATAGTTCAGACTCCCCAGATCCTAGCTAACTCCCAACATGGCTGACGCTTCAAATTTTAATTGCATGAGCCTAGGTTGACACTTGTCTTCCTGGAGCTGCATGCACTCCATTTAGCCTACATCCCCTTTCCAGGAACTTAGGATAACAAAATATATCATGTCCACCTTAGCCTTCAGGAATTAATATTAAAATATTATTCCTCTAGAGGTAAGCCCCCTAGCTTAGCTCCTAGGCCCAAATACTTAGCCCCTTCCCTTGCCCAACCTTATGGAAGCTTAGTTCCCCATCACTCTTTCTTCGTTGTTGGTCTACATGCAACGATGTTTTTATATTAACAAAGTGCATAATTACATGTACAAAAGAGGGTCCTGGCCTTTAACACCTAGGCTCTCTGGCCTACTTGCACATAAGCTTACCAACTTACAATTCCTCGACTCACCAGCCTACAAAATATGTTTACAATACATAGATATAACTGGGGCTCATCCTTGGTGTATTATAGATGACCTCTTGATGGGATTTTTTCCCTTCAAGTGGGGATATGAGCATCATTAGTATATTTCGAGCATTGAATATGGGTCATGAGTTCTTGGACATTACTGAAAGAGGAAATCCAAGCCTTAGGTCCTAGAGGAAGATTATATGCATCTAGGGCCAACAACAACATGTTGAACAACCACAAAGGACCTTTCTAGGGTATCCATGGCCTCTAAGAAAGGATGTTGGTTCCCTCACAAGGTTTTGAGCATTATTTATGGGTCTCAAGGCATTTATATAGTCAAGG
>ML794409.1:490246-517742 GCA_009831015.1 Picea engelmannii | reverse complement strand
CTTCTTTGGACATCATTATGCAGTCCATTGCAACTTCCCAATGTAAAATAACCTCTATTTCTGAGTATAGGGCACAAATGTATGAGTACTATAGCAATGGTTTAGACAGAAACCAAGTCAAAGAACTTGACATTTCAAAACAACAAATATTGTCTATTTGTAGGGATCCTAGAAATGCTAAAGAACTACCATTGACTAGGAAACACATCTCCATTGACTGGTGCATCCATCCCCATATTAGTCAAAATTGGATGGATAGGTGGTACATAGTTTTTTATAAACCTCCTTGAAATAACAGGTAGATGCCCTTATATTTAATAAGAAAATTATGGGATGAGTTTATTATGGGTAAGCATGTCAACTACTTTGACATTGGTGACTTCCATGGGGTGGTTTGAGGGTTCACATAGGACCGAGAGAATGCCAGGTGCGACCTCGAGTTAGTTCCTAGTCCCCTCGAGAGAAGGCATGAGACCCCTACCCAACATCCTCCTGTTGAGAACTTGCAACAAGTACAATTATCCATCTCCTCTTTGACTCATAGCCTAGTGCAACACAATAGCTTTGTTGCACTATCTCGACAGGAGGTGCCTGCGAGTGAAATTGATATAGGAGTTGGAGCATCAACATGCACAAGAGAGTATAGTGAGGAGAGGTCACATGGACATAACAATTGTCCATGTGAACCTCACATATGCTCAAGCTATGGGAATACATGCTATGGGCCTATAGAGGCCAGTGGACAACATAGCTTCATGGAGGAGGTTAGTATCTTAACCCTCTCTATGTTCTTCATCGTTATATATTTATTTTGTATTTTGTGTATTTATATAGATATTTGATTGTATGTTGTTTTGTAGTTGTTGTGTCCCAGCAGCAGACCCTCTACACCTATGGATGCATCAGTGCCTAGCCCCACCATTGATGCAGTAGTAGAGGCAACATGTTCATTGGGTGCACCATACACACATGTATGTATCACATTTGATAGATTCAACATAGTCATTTATTTGTTTTATGACATCCTCAAATTTTTTATATGTTCTCTTGTTTTTATAGGATTTGGCACCAAGCGATGTCGGGGATTGTCCATCTAGGATGGACAAGTCACCAGTGTCATAGGTGTCATGTGTAAAGTTAAATATCGTATAATTCTCAAAAATTTTGTGTTTATGTTTTTGAATTTTACTATTTGGTACTAATAGTTCAATTTTATTCATATGTATGCAGGTCGTCAATAAATTTTCTAGGTATAGTAGTATTGCACTTCCTGGCCACCTGGGCATTTCATCTGCATTTCCTTTATCTAGGCATAGGGTGTTTGAATCACTTGTACAACCTCTGAGGGTCCATCACAACCCACATGTCTACCACTCACCCCCACCACAACTTTCGACCCCATCGATAGAGATTTCCACTATAGAGGTTGTCTCAGAGTAGGTTGTACAACCTAGTGCTCCATCTGCCAATGAATATCCATCAATGCCTGAGATATTCATGGTGAGATAATGCATTCATGATAAATTTTTATGTTTCATGATTTTTTTTTCCGCATATTTGTTTAATTTTCTTGACTTGATCTTTGTAACTGATGTAGGGTGGCATTACAGAGAGTTTGGGGTCACGAAAGAGGGTAACACCCTCACGATTGACAATTTCATATACAATGAGTTGTCTTAGGTTAAATTACAAAGTATCAATTTGTATATTAATTCATTAATGAAAAAAACTGATAACATTGTTTATTCTTTGTGTAGTCTCCAGAGCGTTGAAGCATGCCCATGCCTAGAACCTCTCGAGGTGCATCCTCAAGAAAGAGAATAAAGATAGATTTCCATGATGCTCCTTGTTATACATAATTTTGGTCACCCTAGTGATGATCTCACAAACATGTGTTCAGGCTCCTAACATGACTTTTTTCCTAAGAAAAGCAACTTCTTTCCTCCTCTAGAAGGCTTCTTTTTAGAAAGGGTTTGCAAGATGCACATATTACACAGTGCGAAAATCTATCATTTCTGTAGGTTGCTCTATAGATGGCCCACGGGATTTCCACAGGCTGCTGTATAGACAGGGTGCGGCGGTGTTCAAAATCTATAAGAGGAAAGAGGTTTCATGAAGTTCCTAAAAGGGGAATCTTCTAGAATGTGAGGTGGTGTCTGTATGGTTACGATCCTACTGGTTTCTCTGGGTTGGTGGTATCATCCTCATCCCTTTAACCCCTTCACCTTCTCCTATATAATCATGGGCTTCTCATGGAAAAGGTTAAGCAAGATTAAGCAGAGAATTGATGAAAGAATAGGCTGAAGACTGTGTGAAGACTCTTGTTCCTAGTAATTCTTGAGGCCACCATTTTCCTATCAAGATTTTGTGGATTATCTTCATGTGAACTTTGGAGAAAGTGCATGTATGTGTTGGAACGAAAGACCACTAAAAGGGAACTTGCAACATCAAGGCGATTCGGTTGTATCTTCCACTTTTCATTAATATAATACGATGGCATGCCTCTTTCCCATAAAATGATTAGTATTTTATTACATGACTCCTTGATCACATGTTTAGGTTGTCATTGAATTCTACTATTGTTGCTTTCACGTTGGTTGGTTTGTGTTGTCACAGATGTGATTCCACAAGAGCACTAGAGTGAAGCAGGGACAACAAAGATATAAGGAAGCGATTCATAAGGTATGTTATCTATTCCTCTTTTGGTAGTAAACTCAATGATCACAACTTAGGGAAAGCGTCTTGTTCCATCTCATTTTTTTCTAGATCCAGGTGGATCTAGGGGGATTAGTTCATGTATGCATCTACCGATTTACCCAATAAAAAAATTGGCGACTCCACTAGGGACGGACAAATTTATTGTGGTTTTTTGTTAGCCATTTTCTTTTGACCTATTCTTTTTAGTTGAAATAAATCTTTGAGTTTGTGGGAGATCCATTTAGACTCTCTGGGTCTGAAATTCCACTTGGATGCTTTTCCCTTTTCTCCAAATTTCTTGATTTTTCAAACACTTCCGCACTGCACCTTATATATAGCCTGCGGAAACCTTTGATTTCCGCACCCTGCTAGTTTATTTTAGTGCAGGATTTCTGCACCCTGTATGTTTCTGGCCTGTGAAAACTATTCATTTCCGCACTGTGTTATACTGCCAGCCTGCGGCGGCATTTGAGAAATTTTTTGGGTTGGGTTTTGGCCTTTGTTGTTACCCAGTTTTTCTTTAGTTAGCTGGGAAAGGATTTTTAATTCCAGTTCTTAACTTTTTCTGACTGTTTAAGCTTGCTGCTGATTGGTGTCGGAGATTGAACACCTCTCTTTTGATCTTTTTCATTTTTCATTTTTGATTTTTATCGACAAGGGTATAATCTTTGGATTTGTGTCTAAGTCCTTGCTCGATTAAAAGTCTTTGAATGGATTTGAAGTTTTAGGTTGTTTACACATTTTGGATTGTTTAATGACTGGAAGATTAATTTTTGATTCACATTTAAAGAAACGTTTTCTTGTCATTTTTTATTTTTATCTTCATTGAAAGATCGATTTGGGTGCTTGTTGAGTATTTTATTTTCATTGATTTCTTATCCTTTCTTGATTCCATCCCTGTTTTGGTTTTTGAAAGGAAAGTATTAAAGTCTTTCAGTCTTTTAGGTAATCATTTATACAGAAAATATTGGCATTCAAAAAATTGAAAGAGAATGAATAGTGAAATTACATTGTTGATGATTGTTTTGTATTACATTCAAAGAAAGAAAGTATATTTCGTAGTTTACACCATTCCAGAAGTACCTTCTCCTTACTGTAGATAGAATTCATCGAATGAAAAGTTTCATCACTCATTTTCTATTTTCATATTGTTGGGTGAAGGTCTTACATAACATCGATTTCATTCCCGTCTCCCTCTTGAGTAACAACAACATTTAATAATATTGCTAAAATCTAAAACTTAACTATTAATTTTTCTAGGGCTCTTTTACACCAACATTAGCTAGGCTAGAGATTTGGAATAGGCAATGAGACACACTCTCCAAAGCACAAAACACACAATATCATCTTGTGATAGGGAGTGTCAAATTCCATTTGCAACATTTTGTCTTGGGAAGCCCTTCTCACACAAGGGTCAAACCTAAGGTCGCATTGAGATTGGCAGAGTTACTCACCCTACTTTGTTGGTCTCAGTGTAGAGATTGCACGTATTATGGGGGTCGCTTGAAGGTATACCCACAATGATGAGTGGAAGCCTCTCGAGTTGATTTTGAGCTAGATACCCTTCCCTTGCACGTGGATCAAACTGTCGACTATTCCCCCAGGCACCATTATTGTTTCTGGTAACCTTAGTTGCCTATATTCTTAGGGTCTTACACAAGGTGACTGTGGAGGGAAAATTCTCCATGGTACCTTGAATCAAGGTTGTCCAGACTCACTCGAGATCCTTAGAGGGTATACCCACGATTATGTGTGGGAGCTTGCACCAAGGTGTAAGTCCTTTAAGAAGGTTGTCAACATAACTTTTCCACCTGAGCCCAGCCCTTTCTTGTCTTGACTTCGCGACATTGGATTTCATCACCAACTAGTGACTTCATAATAGGAAGGTCTTTTTTGCTTGGTTTGGATTACTAGATTCTACTAGCGAGTGTTGTTTGTTAACATAGTTGGCCATAGATTTTTTCCGTAGAATTTTTGGTTCAACCAACATTGACCCTTCAGGTCGTTCATGTAGAATGCATGGATTACCTCTCGAAGATCCAAAAGTTTCTCAACCCTTTCCCCCTAACCCACTGGAGGAATATCCTCAATAGAGTGAGATCTAGGATCATATACCTTCACAACCGGAAATGACCGATTCTCTAGAGAGCTTTCAGGTTGTTTTTGACCCTCTAGAAGCTTTCCACCTACCTACTGGATACAAGAGGTGTATTCTCCGATTCAATTCGTCCGAAGAACTTGTTATGGACACTTCTGGATTACCTCCCAAAATTGTCGTCGGCCTTAACGAGGATCCTTATTGGACCATTGACATCGCTCAGACTCCGATGTCTAGACAAAACCCTCCTACCTTAGAGACAGGAGATGACATACCTATCATTTTTGAACCACCCAAAACTTCTTACACGTTTACGATACCCTTAGATCACTTTAACAATACAACGTGCTGTTATTTTCCTGATTCAAAAACCTTATCAGCTGGTCCCAGTTCAACCATCCCTCTTCAGCAGGCCCATTCCACAATGGTCCCAAACACTACGATTATTCCCGCCAGGAAGATGATGGCCAACCAATCACCTATTGGCACACCACTTTTATCTATTAAGATCCCATCACTTCCTCTTGGGTATAATGATTTAAATGCCTCTATTCCCAATCCTACCCCAGTTCCATCCAGAATTTCTGGAGTCTTCACTCCCCCTGGGTATAACGTTGCTTCCAGTTCTATTCTGACACCATCCCAGTTCCTTTCCGGAGGGTCCCTTCTACCTATTATAGGACGATTCAGACCTAGTGGCTCTACCACCATTGGAATGTCTACATCGTTATTCACTTCTGGTTACCAGATTCCCATTGGGGGGAAATATAACCCCAGGGGGCATGCTCAGTTTGGAGGTCAAACCCAAATTGGGGCATCATCCTCGCTCAAAGGACAACCCCCACTCGAAGGCTATAATCCACAGTATGGACAGAACATCCCTGGATCACTGGCCCAATATTGGAATCATCTTATTCAAGGGAATCCACAATCGTCTCGGGGGAAACAACCTCAAGTTGGATCTTTCATACCCCCTAGTTCGGGCTAGGAGTATCCCAATTCTTCCAATCCTATTTGGGGTTTGAACATTCAATATAGTATCCCTTTGCAAGGGAACATCCCCACTCTGTTCAACCCTATGATTTACCTGCCTTTGCACACACGTCCGAATCTGCCAGGATCTTCACATCATATGAAAACTACTTATGGTCCTACTGGTTTACCGATGGGACTCCCTTCCTAAAGTTACCGGTATCCTCATGTGAATATACAACTTCCCTTTTTAGCCACTTTTGACCTCCTTGATCTGTCTAGAATTTTGAATGATCCTATCTCACACTCTCCCAACTAGCCCGTTATACCGACCAAATTACTGTTGACATTCCCAAGTTCAACAGTAAACCAGGAGAGGATATGAACAATCACTTAATGACTTTCCACCTTTGGTGTTCATCCAACTCTTTGATGTATGACTCCATTTGGTTATGTCTTTTTCAACGAAATCTCACAGGTTCAGCTGTGAAGTGGTATATAGAATTACCATGAGGCTTCTTCACTGATTTAAATACCCTAGATATGGCTTTCCTCACTCACTACTAGTTTCCAATCCATTATGAAATGGGAACCGAGATTTTGAGTTCTTTCAAGCAAAGTAAAGCCACTCATATCTCCGATCACATTCATGAGTGGAGACGAAGACAACGTTTAATCAAACTCGATCTTCCCAATCAATTATTGGTAGAATGGTTAACAAAATCCTTCATGAATGAAATCTCTAAAGACATTTCCATGGGTGTAGTTGTCACAGAAGAACAGGCGATTAGTTGTGCGCAATACCTCGATCTTGTTTATTCGCAAACAGGTACTCTTTATGATCTACTCCCTGACACACCTCATCCTTCTACCACAACCACCTCAAAAACCCCAACAACTTCTCATGTCGCTGATGGTGTGATAGGTACTTTCCATGCTCAGCTTCAATCTACACAGGCCTCTCACACCACTCCCAAATCCCATGCTTCTAATGTTCAAATTGCTCTGACCCCCACCCCTCCCACCGGTAAAACTTCAGAAGTGAACTTCGTTCAATCGAATCTTACCAGTAAGAATAAATCTAAAAATGTGAAGGGTACGAATAAGAAGGATAAAAATAAAACCCACAATCCAACAAGACCAAGACACAACCTGCTGATGATAAGGATAAACAAAAACCTCTCTATCCTTTCCTTATCTATGGTGATGATCACTACACGAAGGACTGTCTGAGATGTGCTAAGGTCATGAAGTTCCTTCAAGGGACCCCAAAACCTCCTACACCTGTCGTCTTGTCTCAGCCCTTCCCTTCTCAACAACAGGCTCAATTGGTCATCCATGATCAACCTTCTTCCTCTACTACCTCCTATGTACTTATGTGTAATGGTGATTCAAAGAAGAATGACATCACACTTACCACTCGTGCCAAAGATTACTCTTCCTCCAAGGAGAAATTTGACGATATACCACCTTCGTTGGTTCAACAATTTCCCTCGGCTCCACCTCCCACCGGTACTCTTCATATCGAATGACCGAACCCCGATACAGTCCTTCGCCCTCCTCCCAAGGGCGTGGTTTGAAATTCTGCCTTCAATCCTCATGCACGTGCTTCCCAAAACTACAGTATTGTAGAATATTTGGCGCAAGAACCGTCTGCGATGTTAGGCCTCGAAGTCCTTTAGAGTTGTCCTACACAACGAAAGGCACTGTTAAAAGCTATTGATGGAATTGACCCTACGGATACAAATTTAATAATCTTTGAATTGGAATATCACATTCCAAGGTTACCCCCTCAGCTCGCATTTCAAATAAAAGTTGTTGTCACCGAAAAGAACATTTGTATAACAGTTATGGACGAGGGTGCCTCGACGTGTATCATGTCTATTTCCTGCTAGAAATCCATTGGCTCTCCTTCCTTAACTAAATCACACAACACGGTCAAAGCCTTTAATGGCTCTGGCTTTAAACCTTATGGTGTACTCCCTTCGTTGCCTATTACGTTGGAAGGAAAAACGGTCAACGTTGAAGTTGAGTTCTTTGATGCACCTCTCGATTACAACCTCTTACTTGGCCGTAGTTGGATCGATTCCATGCGTGCAATCATGTCTACTCTTTTCCATATCGTGCGTTTTCAACATCAGGGAAAAGTAGTTATAGTAGACCAACTGGCCTTCTTTAACTCTGATACATATACCAACAACGTACCTTTCATTGCAAAGACACCCCATGGGTACAAGAATGTCGGTGTGGGTCTACTAAAAGATTCAACTCTGATGGGTATGTTTCCAATCCCACCACCCGACATTCCACCTCCTTTGGTTTCCTCGATTAACATGATTTCCACCTCCGTTCATGAAACTCCCGCGTCTTCTGACCCATGGATAGTACCCAAAACCGATGATTATATTCACTACAATGACTAGATGCCTTTAAGTCCAGTTGAATCTGCCTACCAAGCCATTCAATCGACTGGCCCTTCTACTCCCTCTCTCGGTGATTCGTCTCATGTTCTATTCCATGTTATTTTTCCCATGGACGAGATGATTATGTCAGTTATGTCAATGGAAGATAACCCTTGGGATGAGGGGCATCATCGTTCCATTCTCTTTCTCAAACAACACACCATTGAGAGTTACCAACGGATCTCGACTCCGTCGACCGTTGTCGTCATTTCTTCAGTTCCTGGATCCACACACGATGTGTTATATGAAGGGAACTTAAGTAACATTTCACCCACCATCCCCCTCGACATATCTATTAAACTTGGGGTTGTCGAAAATGTCCACATCAGAGCTTCATGTTCCACCGATGAGGTTGTCACATAAAAGTCACTTTTTCAAGAATTTTGTGGCATCTTCGCATGGAGCTATGAAGAGATGCTAGGTATTGACCCTGATATTGTTGTACACAAAATTAAGACCTACCCAGACTTTAAACCCATCTGGAAGAGACTTCGCTCGGTCCACCCCAGTAAAGAAGCTGCTATCAAGCTTGAAGTCGAAAAAATTCTTAAAGCTGGATTTATTTATCTAGTGGCTTTGA
This sequence comes from Picea engelmannii, assembly GCA_009831015.1. NCBI lineage: Eukaryota > Viridiplantae > Streptophyta > Pinopsida > Pinales > Pinaceae > Picea > Picea engelmannii. Next base: position 508,933 of record ML794409.1, on the reverse strand, counting down.
CTGATTAGGTATCCAATCTAGTTCCGGTTAACAAGAAACAAGGTACGATCCGTGTTTGTGTTGATTATAGAGATATCAACAAATATTGGCCTAAGGACACTTTCCTACCCCCTTTGTTGACCAAATCGTCGACAATTGCACCTGAAGTGAAATCTTCTCTTTGATGGACGGTTTCTCCGGATATAATCAAATCAATATCTTACCCGCGGATCAACACAAAACCGCTTTCATTTGTCCTTGGGGCACATTTTCCTACCGAAAACTGCCCTTCAGTTTGAAGAACGCCGGTGAGACGTTTCAATGTGTGATGTATTATGCTTTCCATGATATTAATCATATTGTACAACCCTATTTAGATGACCTACCGGCCCATTCCATGCATCGTAGTGATCATCCGGCCCACCTCCGAGCCGTTTTCCTTTATTGCCGATTCTATTGTATACGCTTAAACCCACATAAATGTTTCTTTTGTGTGGAGTTCGCCCAACTCCTAAGATTTATTGTGTCACGTCAGGGGATCAGGGTAGATCCTTTGAAGGTCGAGGCGATCCTCAATCTCCCTCGTCCTTCCTCACTTTGCTAGATACAAAGTTTGCAAGGGAAGGCAAAATTTCTACGTCGTTTTATCTCAAACTACGTTGAGTTAACACTCGGATTTACTCAAATACTAAATAAGGGCTCTGAGTTTTTATGGGACACCACTGCCAAAATATCCTTCGACGCTTTGAAACTGATTTTAACCCATACCCCACTACTTTTCCCGCCCAATTATAGTCGAGATTATTTCCTTTATCTCGTTGCTTCAGACTCTACCATTGCCATGGTTCTAGTCCAAGAAGATGATTTACACGACGAGAATGTCATTTATTATTTGAGTCGAAGTCTCACGAATACCGAAGCCAAGTACTTACATGTTGAAAAACTTGCCTTGGCAGTTGTTCAAGATTTCCAACGTTTCCGTCACTATATTCTATTACGCAAGACCACTGTAATTTCTGATTGCAACCCTATGCAACACATTCTTACACATCAATTGCTAGGGGGGAAATACTCCAAATGGATAGTGATTCTCCAGGAGTTCAACTTAGAATTTGAATGCGCTAAGTCCAATAAATATTTGGTGTTTGCCAAACTAATATGTGACCTTCCCTCCGCTGAGACAAAAAATGTGGCAGAGGATTCCCTACCCGACGAATCCCTTTTTATAATCATTTCTGATGATTATTGGTATGGAGATATTATCATTTATCTCCAGACTCAAACTTTCCAGCCAGAACTCTCTAGTATAGACCGTCATTGCATCCGCTATTAAGCCCATCAATACATCATTCTCGGTGACACTCTTTATCGCCGTGGTGTTGACTCTATATTCCGACGCTGTCTCACCTTTGATGAGGCCGAGAAAGCTTTGAATGACTGCCACTCTGAAGTGTGTGGAGGTCATATGTCTGGGTATTCCACTATCCAAAATATCTTGCGAGAAGGGTACTTCTGGCCTTGTTTATTTAAAGATTGTATATCTTTCATCCAGAAATGCCATGCTTGCCAAACATATAATCATAAGATAAGATCTCATCCTTCTCCCTTACACCCTGTAGTTTCTGTTAGACCTTTCGCTAAATGGGGTCTCGATTTCATGACCTATAACCCTCACTCGGTCGGGGGGCATGGATACATTATTGTAGTCATGGATGATTTCATGAAATGGGTCGAGGCGATGCCTACATTCGATAATACTAGAAAAAATGCAACACTTTTCATTTTCAATCACATCATCACATGATTTGGAATCCCACAGTCTATCATTACTGATCATGGTAGCCACTTTCGAAACTTCATGATGTTTGAGCTTATAGAAAAGTTGGGTCTTCGGCATGAAAACTCAACCCCCTACTATCTGTAGGCCAATGGCCAAGTTGAAGCGATCAACAAGGTTCTTATCACCATGCTTTGACGGATTATAGGAATTCACAAAATGAGTTGGCACACGATGTTGTTTTCAACATTATGGGCCTATCAGACACCTATGAATTTTTCCACGGGGTTTACACCTTTCCAATTAGTGTATGGTATAGAAGCTACCCTACCAATTGAATTTGAAATTCCATCATTAAAACTAGCCGTTGAACTTCTCCCAAACACCTCTGCCGAAGAAGAACGTATGTTGTATCTTATGCAATTGGACGAAGCCTGTCGTGATTCCACCCTAGTTATTGAAACCCAGAAGAAACGTGTCAAAGACCAATACGAAAAACATGTCAAGCCAGGCATTTTCTCTAAGGGTGATCTAGTTCTCCTCTATGAACAAGATTGTGATTTGCTAGGAGCTGGAAAATTCGAGGCTATGTGGAGAGGCCCTTATATCGTCAAACAAGTGTTGGAGAAGGGAGCCTATGAGTTAGTATATTATGATGGCATTCCTTTGAGTGAACCCAGAAATGGGCTTCACTTGAAGAAGTACTACACTTAGAATATCTTCACATGAGTGCTTGTATTTTACTGTATCATATTGTTGTGTGCTACTTTTGCGTGCTTTTTCGTTATTTGGTTTCTACCCTCGACTGCTTACCTTGCATTGTGCTTGGTTTCCAGATGTCAGAGTCTTTACTACCCCACTTTGGATTTTCCTATGGCGCTATTCATAGCACTTAGAACCTAGCTTCTGCTGCATGGGAAATATATGCACCCACGAATGAACTTATCAGTCTACACGGTGTTTGCCTCGGTCGTGCAACCAATAATATAGCAGAGTATAGCGCAGTCATCGAATTATTGACCGATTCTATCTCACTTAGTATTCGTCACCTGGTTATACGACCTGATTTTCATCTTGTAGTGCTACAGTTAAGTAATGTCTATGCTATCCGAAGTCCTACTTTATTACAGGTATATTTACGGATTCGCCTCTTGGAACGTTATTTTGATTATATCGAGTATCAACAAATTCCTAGATGTCTAAATACATTAACTGATGCATTAGCTAATTATGTGTTAGACAGATATCTGAGACATTTATAAATACAATCACACATCACATGTATTATACAAAGAAAAATAAGCCGGTAGAAACCTCATGTATATATATATATATATATAACAATAAAAGTTTTTTACAAAAAGATTATTGTTCGTCCGAAGACCAAAATATCAAAATATGAAGCTCATAGCTTCTACAAAATGGCATCATGGATGTTGCTCATGGTAACACACTATTTCTCGTGCTACCCTACGGAGCAATCGTCTCAGTGGATCAGCGACGCCTATAGTATGGCACTAGAAATTCCTCAGGACCTCACCGATTGACATATTTGGGATCCTTGCAGTCAAACCCTCCAGATTCTGCTCGATTGCTTCATAATATTCCGCATCCCATCCTGCTACTACCGCTTCTTCCCCTCGCCTTTGAATAGGGTATGTACCTGAGGGCCGGAATGGCCCTACATCTGCATGGTCAAAATATTTTGATTATTCATTGGATTGAAAACATAAAAACAAAAAAATGGGTGTTTAATATTTTGAAAAATTTACAAAAACACCATAAAAGCAAAATGTTTTTCTTACCTAGATCCCCCCACTGAGAACCCTCAGGTAACACCAAGTCAGGATCATAGAGAAAATCTAGCCCGACATATGCATAGTCATCGATCATCAATATCTGGGGCTCCAACCAATCAAAAAATGTATCATTATATTTAATAATGGGCCCCGCTACATGCCAGGACATGAGATCACACCACTGTTTCATCTGTGGATCTCGTGGCACTGGTATATTCCACTCTACTTGTAGGCATAGGTGAGGGACTCTCTCTAGGAATAAATATACCAAAATGGATCCGTACCCAAATTGCTTTAGTTCCCCATTCTTGCTCTTGGTCAACTGACTCTTCATACTGCGGAGGAGTCCATCGCACCAGTTGAACACATGAGGTTTCGTGCATTCCATAACATACTAGAAGTAGCTCTGCAGAGCGATGTGTAGAGAAGCAATCCTTTCCATCTGTGCAATGGTGAAAAGAATGGTTCTGAGCGTTAGATCTTGATCCCCTCTGATAGCCACTTTACCCTTGTGCCACTCGGCCTTAGGTTCACAATAGCGTCTGATGTATTCACTCATCGGTAAACCACCACCTCGATCTCCTGTTAAGATCACTTGCTCCCCATGATGGGATAGCCCTATCAAGAAGTAAATGTATTTGATGTCCAAGAAAAGCACATGAACACCCACATGAAATATTTGTTGGTCCACGTTCCACATATGGACCAAATATTCCAACAGTCTCAGTTGGGATCTCATGCCCTGGATATTGAAGAACTTTAACAAACCACACTGTCGTAAGGAATTTATGGTGTCCAGATCATTCAAAGCCATTTCCTCATCGTCTTCATGCTCTCTTTCTCTCCACTCCAATATATTTGCAATCAAAATACCTGCATGGAGATGAAAGAAAGAAGTTAGCACCTTTAGTCATAATTTTTTGGAATTCATTTCGGTCCAACGCATATTTTTATTTTTGGGTTTTCGGCCACCGTAACTGGGATTCACTTACAGAGTGGGGTTTCCACAGGTGAACCGTTGGGCGTATGCGAAAATCCTTGATTTCCGCAGGCCCCGATATAGGGCACCTACAGTGGCCCGAGTGAGCGACTACAACCCAAAAATTCACCCAAAAAATCATCTTTTAACCGATTGAAATGAATTTTAAACCATTGAAAAGGAAGAAGATGAGGTATTCACCGTTTTCACACAAACCATTCGCAGAATGATCGCTTGTGCTCCCCACAATCGACCGCCGAAATATGAGGTGAGAAAAGGGCTCTTAGACAAGTTTTTGACCAAATACAAATGAAATAGTGAAAGTGAGTTCTTACCCCTATTTATGTCATTTTTTACTTTTTCTAAAAATATTTTATATCATTTAAATATATTTTCTCAAAAACCTACCAGCCTAATGGTCTTGTGAGTTTTTTGTTTCTCGCAGATGGGCAGACTAGGGTTATGAACAATGAAGTATGGACAGTTTTTGTGATTTGTTTTTCTTTTTCGTCATGTGTACGATTACTTTTTAGGTTTTTTTATAAAAACCTCGAGCTTAGTCTTTATTCGTTCTCGTGCTCTAAAATCAATGAGAACGTATCTGAGTATACTTTTGTCATCTTTTTGTACTCGTCATAGTAACATGGAAATAACGAAACTTACGGAGTAACCTTTAAGCTCTTTTCACACTCCTTAAAAACGAAAATATTGTCGAGCGACCTTGTTTTGTTGATGCTCGTAAAAGTATTTGAATAAAACGTTCGATGGGTGATAGTTTATCACTTTTTTGGTCCTGTCGAACTATTTTATGAAAAAGGAACTGAGAGAGTTCTCTTTTTAAGTATTTTTCCAGACTCTATAAACATGAAAAACCTTCATGTTTTCTATCTTTGGACACATTAAACAAACATCGAAAGACCCATATGGGACCAAACCACTCCTTCTTAGGGTTCATTAAAAATACTCTGAGGGACTCGTCCGAAGGATGAGCTTACATCAAAAAGCATATGTTATCCTCCTCAAGCTTGCGCAAAAGTAAAGAGGTACTCGCCAGAAATGGTGGGGGAAAATTTGGAAAAGATGTGTGTCTCTGTATTTCTGTTAGTGGCAGTAAGCATCTCTATTGAACATGGCACCCCCTTCATCATTTGAATCCATGTTGGGAATGTTGGCATGTTTTACAGATAGCGTATGCTTCTCATTGATGGCAAGTACAACAATGATGATGGCTTAAGTAAAGGTATAATGTGCCAGGCGGGCACCAGAAGTATTTTGGGCAGACGCAAAAGAGCAAGCTCGTGAAGACCATAAGAGATAGTGCAGAGGTACACACAGAGTGATTTTTCATTTGATGGAAAAAAGGCATGCAAGGAAGATCAGCAACGATGATCGAATGACAAGATCGAAGTGTTGGTCCGACTCCATCTCAAAGTTTCAGATACCGGGAGTTGGGGATGTCAAGAAATCTTACTACAGGAGTCTCAAAGTTGTGAAGTGCGAAATCGCGATATGCTAAACCACGATATAATCTCAACCGTTGGATCGAGGACAAAACTAGACTGTCGATCCAAGAAGGATACGTGGCGAAAGATCATCCTTTCGCTGACTAGAAAGTCAAAGGAACGGGGTTCCCTAACCTCTCGAACTCGCGATATGCGAAATCGTGAAATAACCTTAGCCGTCAGATCAAGGTTTGATCTGGACCGTTGATCTGACTCCATTTCAGAGTTTCATATACCGGTAGATGGAGGAGTCAAGTGTCGAGACTCCTCATCACAGGAGTCTCGAAGTTGTGAAGTGCGAAAAGCCGAAAAGCTTATCTGACTCCATTTCGGAGTTTCGCAGTTGGGACTTGGAAGTGTCGAGAACATTCACATCAATAATGCCGAAATCGCAATATGAGAAATCGTGAAGTGATCTGGGTCGACAGATCCAGGAGGTGAATGTGGCAGACCACGTCAGAAAGGATAGGTGGAAGACTATGACATGTGGAATGATCAGACAACGACAAGTGTCAATTTGATTTGGCATTTCAGGCCACTGTAAATCACTATTCTGAGTGACATGTGACAGCCACTCGGGTCATGACACATCATCGAGTGACGCAATACTGACCTCACTCCAGGAGTTTTAACTCCATCACTCCCCCAAATTCCCGAAGGTTGAAGTCCCAGGGCAAAGGATAGTTGTCTGATCACCACAGATCGAGGACCGTTGATATAGATATCGAAGCGCTTGTGTGATTGGAGAGTGGTCATATTCCAGTGGTCACATCGTCGAAGAACTATAGAAGAGATCTCGAAGTGGCAATCTCCATTTCGGAGTTTCGGGGATCGAGACATGGAGCGTAAAGAAATCTTCACATCAAGGATGCCGAAATGTTGAATTACGAAATCGCGAAAGCGCTTTATGTATAAGTGCTTGGTCACCGATGGTGTTCACATCGTCGAAGAGCTGTAGAGAAAATATTGGAGCGGCAAGCTCCATTTCAAAGTTTCAGGGACCGCGACTTGGAGAGTCGAGATGCCTCGCAACAGGAATTGCTGAAATGAGAAAACACCTTTTGGTGTAGGCTGTGGTCACAACCATTGGTCACATCTGAAGAAGATGGAGGAAGGAGCTAGTGCAACCAAGCTCCATTTTGGAGTTTCGGGGATCGGTACATGAAGTGTAAAGAAACCTTAACCACAGGAATCATGAAATGCCGAAATGTGAAACGGCGAAATAAACGCAAGACCCTATGGATTCCATCCAACAGTGCAGGTGATTTTGAATATGATTGGAGGGCTACTGCTTCACTTTATAGTGTAACTACTAGAAACAACTGATGGTCTCTACCAGAGGATGAGCTCGACTATGATGAAGAAGACGAAGAGTCTCAACTACCAGACAGGCCAAGGAATCTCAGCATAACACCCAGTGATGATGGATGCATGGGATGAACTGCTAGAGAAGCTGAAGGGTTGCATGATGATCAGGCAGAGCACTCGACATTAGGAGAAGATGCATAATAGAGAGAGGAGGGGGAGGATCACAGGTATGAAGTGGTGGGATTGTGGAGTGGAGTGAACACCCTGAGGTGGAGAACATTGGTGCGGTGAGAGCATGTAGAAGCATTGCGCATATTGCATGCACAAAGAGAAAAAATACGATAAGTATGCTGAACAAAGAAGAGATGGGGGTTGTTGTTGTTGAGTGTGATTGACATGTGAAGAAGGAGGCAGAGCGCAGCAGCAGAAATGCACAGAAGAGGTGTGGTGCATTGAATGGACATGGCACACAGAGAAAAAATGGTAGAAGAACATAAATTGTAAGAGTAGTGTGCAGAAGACACTGATGCATACAGAGCAACACAGTGTAGCATAACAATGATGAGACTGGTAAGTTTTTGAAGAACTTTATATCACTGTAATAAGTGGTATTAGCAAATATTTATATTTCAGGGTGGTAGGGAGGTGCTAGGGAGGATGGTTGTCCTCAGAGGTTCAAGTGGGTGCTTGAACACAGGGATTTGTAGCTTCCATCTGGTTGCAGCCAGAGAAACTAGGGTGGCAGGGTGGTGCAAGGGAGAATTGTTGTTCTCTGTTATGTAGGTTGGTTCTTGTATGACTGGAAGTTGGTGCTGAAACACTTGGGGAGTTGGTGCTTCCTTCTAGTTGGTGCTAGAGAAACCAGGGAGTTGGTGATTCCTTCTAGTTGGGGCTAGAGAAACCAGAGAATTGGTGTTCTCAGCAAGTAACAGGTTGCAAAACAGAGGTTGTAGCCTCAATATGAGTTGGTTCTCATATGTATGATAATGTAAAGAATGTAAAGATTACTTATCATATAAATAAGAAGAGGTTTTTACCCTCTATGGGTTTCCTCAGGAAATATCTGTCTCAGGGTATCTCATATGTGTGACTGATGCTGAATGTTCCATTGCTTATTTCCCTACATTATTGTGATTTTCATTGAGTGCTTTGAAAAGAGTTTAAAATAGGAATAATTGTTTAAGCACGGTAACAACTGATTCACCCCCCCCCCTCTCAGTTTTCCAACAATTGGTATCAGAGCTGACCCCTTTTATCTAAGGGTAGATCCTAGAGATTAAACATGTCAAGCCATGAAGGAAATTCAACCAATAAGGCCCCTCTGTTCAATGGAACAAACTTTGCCTTCTGGAAAGTTAGAATGAGAACCCACATAATGACTTTAGGTGCAAATGTCTGGGATGTGGTAGATACTGGTTATGTAAAGCCAGTTGTACTAGATAATAAGGATGACAAGCTAGAATTTAGCTTCAATTCTAAGGCTATGAATGCTATCTTGAGTGGGCTTGCAGAAGTAGAATTCGTAAAAGTTATGTACCTAGGAACTGTCAGAGAAATGTGGGACAAAATCATTAGCAGTTATGAAGGTAATGAGAAGGTAAAGGATGCCAAGCTTCAAACCTACAAAGTAAAGTTTGAATAACTGAAAATGAAAGAAGATGAAACTGTTGGAAAATACTTTCTGAGAGTTGAAGAAATGGTAAATGCAATGAAAGCACTTGGTGAAAAAATTGAGGAACCTTCTTTAGTTCAAAATTTTTTGAGATCTCTCCCAGATAGGTTCAACCCGAAGGTCTCTTCTATAGAAGAACTTAATGATTTAAAAACATTGGAGTTTGATCAACTTCTAGGAACATTGACTGCATATGAAATGAGAATAGTTAAAGATAAACCCACCTCCAGAGAAGCATCATTTAAGGCAGACAAGAATGAGGATTCTGAGCCTGATGAAATTGAAGCAAAATTTGTGAAGATACTGAAGAACAGATCATGCAAATACAAAGGTAAACTACATTTCAAATGTTTCAACTATGGTAAGATAGATCATTTTGCAAATAAATGTCCTCACAAAAGAAAGGATCAGACATGTGATGATGAGGAGAAGCACAAACATAGAAATTTATTTAAAGAGAATAATTTTAAGAAGAAAAGTCTTTGTGTAAACAATGATGATGATCCTTCAGATGATGAAGACAGTGACTCCTCTATTGAATATAAACTAAATGACTTCATACTTATGGCCAAAGAGGATTATGATAATAAAAGCACAGGAAGTGAGGCTAATGAAGAAGAAACTGTGGTTGATATGGAATGAGAACTGATTAGTGCACTGGAAGAGATTGACAGACTCAGAATTAAGAACATAAAACAAAAAAAATTGTTGATACAGTTCGAGAAAGGCAGTAAAGAACCTAATGAAGACCTTGTCCTACTAAAAGTGGAATTAGAAGAGGCAAAGAAAATTGAAGACATTATGAAATGACAGTTATCAGAAAAGAAGGTAAGATGTGAAGCCTTAGAACAAGAAGTAGTGAAAACTAGGAAAGAGATGGAGAAGTTTCAAGCCTTGTACAATCAGAATCTGTCAAGTATCAAAGCTTCAGAAGGATTAGCCACCATTCTGAATGAACAAAGGAATCCAAAGCTGAAAACTAGTTTGGGTTATGAAGAGGGATCAAGTAGTGGTAAGCCAAAAAATGAAGAACCCATCAAGTTTGTCAAATCTACAACCAACGACAACAACAAACCTGCAGAAACGAAGGAAGACAATCAACCACCTAGGAAGAGTAAAGAAAAAGGTTCCAGGACTGAATCTGTAGAACAAAGAAATAATGCACTCTCGGTTCAAAGACATCATCAACATGGAAGAAATCAATTTTCTCCAAGAAGACAACCATTTTCCAGGTACAAAGAATTCTTCTATGGATATTGTTTCCACTGTTCTAACTTTGGTCACAAAGCTATAAATTGTTCCTTAATACTTAGACATGAGCAATTAAGATTTCAAAGGAATAAATATCTGCCACAACAAAGAATGATACAACCAAGTAAAAAACCATCACAGATTGCAAATTGCCAAATTAAGTCTAGAGACATGCAACTAAGGAGGTCAAGAAATAATAAACAGTCAATGAGTATACAATGTTGCAACAATAACTTTGACCTATTGAACAATGATATTGAATGCTACATTTGTCATAACTATGGACATAAAGCTGCAGATTTTCGCTTAAAGAATTACAAGCCGGATTTGATCCCCACTACTGAAAATGTCAAGGTTTGGAAGAAGAAAGCAGATGACAAGTGTGGACTAGTGTTATCAGCCCAAAGACAAAACAATCCCTGGTATATTGACAGTGGATGTTCCAAACATATGAATGGAGACAAAAGTAAGTTTCTAACTCTAAGTGAAAGTTAATCAGGGAATGTAACTTTTGGAAATGATGCACCAGGAAAAATTAAAGGTAAAGGAATGTTAAGGTTGAGTAATGGCAAAGGGAAAGCTCAATATGTGTTGTTAGTAGAAGTTATGAAACATAATCTGCTTAGTGTCAGTCAAGTTTGTGACCAAGTATGTGAAGTCGTTTTTACCTCTAAAGACTGTAGAATAAAATCTGTGAATTCAGGACAACTAGTTGCAAAAGGGATAAGAACAGAAAACAATGTCTATGTGTTAAAAGAGGAAAAAGAAGAATGCCACTTAAGAAAGTATGATGAAATATGGTTATGGCATAGGAGACTTGGACATATAAAATTTGACCACTTAATCAAGCTCAAAAAACTTGAGGCAGTAAAAGATCTTCTGAGAATATCAAAGCCCCAAGATTCTATGTGTAAACCCTGCCAAGTAGGAAAGCTAACGAGGACACAGTTTAAGTCCAAGAGCTCTACTTCAATAGAGAAACCACTCCAACTAGTTCATATGGATTTATGTGGATCATCAAGACAGGAAGGCACAGGGAAAGAAAACTACTTCATGTTGATTATTGATGATTACTCCAGACTCACTTGGGTTGCCTTTCTCAAGGAAAAAGCTGAAGCATTTGAGAAGTTTAAAATATTTAAGGATTTAACTAAGACTCAAATAGGCAAGAGGTTAAAGGAAGTAAGATCAGACAAAGGAGGAGAGTTTATGTCAAGTGATTTCAAGGAATTCTGTGATAAGCATGGGATCAAGAGAGAATACACAATCCCAAGAACTACACAACAAAATGGAGTAGTTGAGAGGCAAAACAGAACAATGCAACAAATGGCCAGGTCAATGATGAATGAGAAGAACATTGGTCAAACCTACTGGGTAGAAGCAATACACACAATAGTCCATGTTCTTAACAAAGCCCACCTCAGACCACAAAGTGGCAAGACACCTTATGAACTGTGGTATGGGAGACCTGCTTCAATCAAACACTTCAAAGTCTTTGGGAGTAAATGTTACATAAAGAATAATGATGAGAACCTTGGCAAATATGATGATAGGGATGATGAGGGTATATTATTAGGGTATGCTACAAACAACAAAGGATACAGATGCTATAATAAGAGGCTGCATAAAATGGTTGACTGTATTGATGTAAAAGTTGATGAAGGAATCCCAGCAAGAGAGGTGTACAGTAATGAGTCTTCTACAGAGGACACATCTAAAGCTAAAGATGAACAGGTCCAAGAATCAGAAAACAAAGACTCTGAATCAAATGAATACATAGATACTCAGACAGACTCAAATCAACAAACAACTTCAAATTCCTCCTCCAGAATCACTCAAAAGAATCATCCTGCAAGTAAGATAATTGGTGAAAAAGACAAAGGTGTACAAACCAGGAGAAAGATAATAAAAAACACCGAAAAATCACATATAGCTTTCATATCCATGCTGGAACCCAAGAATTTTAATGAAGCTAGAAAATATGACCATTGGGTTAAAGAAATGAATGATGAACTTGATCATCTTGAGAAAAACAATACGTGGGAGATGGTTCATAGACCTGAAGGTAAAAATATCATTGGCTCCAAATGGATCTTTAAGAATAAGTCGAATGAGCAGGGACAAGTTGTCAGGAACAAAGAAAGACTGTTCTGTGAAGGGTATGTGAAAATATAAGGACTGGATTTTGATGAAACATTTGTGCCCGTAGCAAGATTAGAAGCTATCAGAATATTTCTTTCCTATGCTTGTCATAAAAGGTTTAAAGTCTATCAAATGGATGTCAAGTTAGCTTTTCTAAATGGATATTTAAGTGAAGAAGTCTATATGGAAAAACCAGAGGGTTTCGAACTGTCTGATAACCCTGATTTAGTATGCAAGCTGAAGAAATCTTTATATGGGTTAAAACAAGCCCCTCGTTCCTGGTATCACAGACTGGATACGTATCTCAAAGACAAAGGGTTCAAGAGAGGAACAATTGACAACAATCTATATATCAAAACAGAGGATAATGATTTGCTCATCGTGTTGGTCTATGTAAATGACATCATCTTCAGATGTAATAAGGATTCATTGGTACAATGGTTTGCTTCTGCCATGAAGTCTGAGCTTGAAATGTCTATGATAGGTGAACTGCCATTTTTTCTTGGTCTGCAAATTACTCAGAGTTCTGAAGGGATGTTCATTTCTCAAGAAAAATATCTACGAGAAATGTTGAAAATGTTTCAAATGGAAGATTCTAAACCTGTGAGCACACCTATGGTTACTGGATGCAAATTAAGAAAGGATGATGACTCACCTGATGTTGATCAAAGTTCATATAGGTCAATGATAGCCAGTCTGTTGTACATCACAACATCTCGTCCAGACATAATGCATGTTGTTGGAATGGTAGGAAGATATCAGTCTGCACCTAAACAGAGTCATTTGCTAGCTGTCAAAAGGATATTCAGATATTTGAAAGAAACAATGAACTATGGTCTATGGTATCCTAAGAATCAGAATTTTCAATTATCAGTTTACTCAGATGTTGATTGGGCTAACTGCATGGATGAAAGGAAAAGCACGAGTGGAGGTGCGTTCTTCTTAGGAGATTCTCTAGTAGCATGGTTGAGTAAAAAGCAAGGTTCCATTTCTTTATCAACTACAGAGGCAGAGTACATTGCTGCTGCTACCTATTTCACTTAGGCATTATGGATGATTTAGACACTTGCAGATTTGGAGGTAAAATACACTGCACCGATCCCAATTCATTGTAATAACACTAGTGCCATCAGTGTGTCCAAGAATCCTGTATTCCACTCCAAGACCAAGCATATTCCCATAAAATATCATTTTCTGAGAGAGCAGGTCACCAATCAGATTGTTCAGGTCCATTACATTCCAACCACAGAACAAATTGCAGACATCTTTACTAAACCCCTAGCCAAGAAACCATTTGAATATCTCCGATAGAAGCTGGGTGTCATCCTATCTCACATCTAAGAGAGTCCATCCTATTAGGGGGAGTTTGTATTGATTGAATATCTGATACCTATGAAAAGTACTGCAACATCTTAGGGGGAGCGTGTTTTCTTTGACATTGATGTCAAAGGGGGAGAAAAGATAAAGTCTGGGTGCCTTTGTTGTCATCAATGCCAAAGGGAGAGATTGTTGGCATGTTTTACAGGTAGCGTATACTTGTCATTGATGGAAAGTACAACAGTGATGATGGCTTAAGTAAAGGTATAATGTGCCAGGTGGGCACCAGAAGTATTTTGGGGAGACACAATAGAGAAAGCTCGTGAAGACCAGAAGAGATAGTGCAGAGGTACACACAGAGTGCTTGTTCATTTGATGGCAGAAAGGCAGGCAAGGAAGATCAACAATGATGATCGAATGGCAAGATTGAAGTGTTGGTCCGACTCCATCTCGGAGTTTCGGATACCGGGATTTCGGATACCGGGAGTTGGGGATGTCAAGAAATATTACTACAGGAGTGTCGAAGTCGTGAAATGCGAAATCGCGATATGATAAACCATGATATAATCTCAACCTTTGGATCGAGGAAAAAACTGGACCATTGATCCAAGAAGGATACGTGGCAAAATATCATCCTTTCGCTGATTGGAAAGTCAAAGGAACAGGGTTCCCTCACCTCTCGAACTCGCGATATGAGAAATTGTGAAATAACCTTAGCCGTCATATTGAGGTTTGATCTGGACCATTGATCCGACTCCATTTTAGAGTTTCATATACCGAGAGATGGAGGAGTCAAGTGTTGAGACTCCTCATCAGAGGAGTCCTAAAGTTGCGAAGTGCGAAAAGTCGAAAAGCTGATCTGACTCTATTTCAGAGTTTCGCAGACTGGGACTTGGAAGTGTTGAGAACATTCACATCAAGAATGCTGAAATCACAATATGAGAAATCACGAAGTGATCTGGGCTGGAAGATCCAGGAGGTGAATGTGGCAGACCACGTTAGAAAGGACAAGTGGAAGAATATGACACGTGGCATGATCAGACAATGACAAGTGTCAAGTTGATTTGTCATTTCAAGCCACTGGAAATCACAATTCTGAGTGACACATGATGGCCACTCGGGTCACGGCACGTCATTGAGTGACACAAGACTAACCTCACTACGAGAGTTTTTGCTTTGGGAGTTTTAACTCCATCACTCCCCCAAAGTCCCGAAGGCTAAAGTCCCAGGGCAGAGGATAGTCGTCCGATCACCACGGATCGAGGACCATTGATCTGAAGATCGAAGCACTTGTGTGATTGGAGAGTGGTCATATTCCGGTGGTCACATCGTCGAAGAACTATATAAGAGAGCTCGAAGCGGCAAGCTCCATTTCGGAGTTTCAGGGATCGGGACATGGAGCATAAAGAAATCTTCACATCAAGGATGCTGAAATGCCGAATTGCGAAATCATGAAAGTGCTTTATGGATAAGCGCTCGATCACCGATGGTGGTCACATCGTTGAAGAGATGTAGAGAAAATCTTGGAGCGGCAAGCTCCATTTCGGAGTTTCGGGGACCGCGACTTGGAGAGTCGAGATGCCTCGCAACAGGAATCGCCGAAATGAGAAAAGACCTTTTTGTGTAGGCTGTGGTCATAGCCATTGGTCACATCGGCGAAAGATGTAGGAAGGAGCTAGTGCAACCAAGCTCCATTTCGATGTTTCGGGGATCGGTACATGAAGCGTAAAGAAACCTTAACCACAGGAATCACGAAATGCCGAAATGCGAAACGATGAAATAAACGCAAGACCCTACGGATTCCATCAAATGGTGTAGGTGATTTTGAATATGATCGAAGGGATACTGTTGCACTTTATAGTGTAACTACTAGAAACGACTAATGGTCTCTGCCAGAGGATGAGCTCGACTATGATGAGGAAGACGAAGAGTCTCAATTGCCAGACAGGCCAAGGAATCTCAGCATAACACCCAGTGATGATGGACGCGTGGGTTGAACCACCAGAGAAGCTGAAGGGTTTCATGATGATCAGGCAGAGCACTTGACATTAGGAGAAGATGCAGAATAGAGAGAGGAGGGGGAGGCTCACAGGTGTGAAGCGGTGGGATTGTGGAGTGGAGTGAACACCCCGAGGTGGAGAACATTGGCATGGTGAGAGCATGCAGAAGCATGGCGCATATTGCATGTAGAAGGAGAACAAAGACAATAAGTATGCTTAACAAAGAAGAGATGGGGGTTGTTGCTGTTGAGTGTGATTGACATGTGAAGGAGGCAGAGTGCAGCAGCAGAAATGCACAGAAGAGGTGTGGTGCATTGAATAGACATGGCACACAGAGAAGAAATGGAAAAAGAACATAAAGCGTAAGAGGAGTGTGCAGAAGACACTGATGCAGACAGAGTAGTGGAGTGTAGCAAAACAATGATGATATTGGTAAGTTTTTGAATAACTTTATATCACTGTAAGTAGTGGTATTAGCAAAGATTTATATTTCAGGGTGGTAGGGAGGTGCTAGGGAGGACGGTTGTCCTTAGAGGTTCAATTGGGTGCTTGAACGCAGAGAGTTGTAGCTTCCATCTGGTTACAACCAGAGAAAACAGGGTGGCAGGGTGGTGCAAGGGAGAACTGTTGTTCTCTGTTATGCAAGTTGGTGCCTGTATGACTGGAAGTTGGTGCTGGAACACTTGGGGAGTTGGTGCTTCCTTCTAGTTGGTGCTAGAGAAACCAGGGAGTTGGTGCTTCCTTCTAGTTGGTGCTAGAGAAACCAGAGAGTTGGTGCTCTCAGCAAGTAGCAGGTTGCAAAACAGAGGTTGTAGCCTCATTATGAGTTGGTGATCATATGTATGATAATGTAAAGAATGTAAAGATTACTTATCATATAAAGAAGAAGAGGTTTTTACCCTTTATGGGTTTCCTTAGGAAATATCTATCTCAGGGTATCTCATATGTGTGACTGATGCTGAATGTTCCATTGCTTATTTCCCTGCATTATTATGATTGTCATTGAGTTCTTTGAAAAGAGTTTAAAATAAGCATAATTGTTTAAGCATGGTAATAACTGATTCACCCCCCCCCCCCTCTCAATTGTCCAATAGGGAAATCCATTTGTCTCTTGTCTGACTTTCTGCAAATTACTATCTTGAGTCGTCTTTGAGTCAATGCTGCCAAGACCAATATTGTGCCATTCATATGTTCAAGAGAAGTTCAACCAAGCCCTCTATTGAGTCGACCATCTGCAATTGTCAATTCCTATCATGTCGACCTTCCTTATGTCTGTTTCAAATCATGCTTGTACTTTGATCTAGCCTAAATTTGTTACTTATTTTGTGTCATTTGATGGGGGATACATCAAGGCCCTCCTATGACAAGTCTTTTCCTGTCAACTTCAGCTCATTATCCAGGAACAAGACTTAGAAATTATTTAGTGCCTTAGAGCCTGCATGCCTCAATGGAAAGTTTATTCGCTTTCAAGGGTGGATTTACATCATTGATCCCTGATCGAGAGATTCCATTGAGTGTTCGACTTCAGATCACCTATTCACACTCGTTGGATTGTACTATTCTACCTTGGGATTCATTACCAGCAATGGTGATTTCCATCGCACTTGTTAACGATTTTCATTAATGACAGATAATCAAGTGGTTTCTAATCATGTTCGACTTCAATGCCTATAATCACATCGCTAGATTCGTACTAACGAACGATGGGATTGAAGACCCTGAACCTCATCATTTTTTATCCAGGTTGCGATAGAGTATTTATGATTTGAATTGACACATAGATCCACTTTGTATGTCTTGTGGCTATGTCTGTATCTGAGTTTTCGAATACATAGATCCACAGTGTATTCCTGGTGGCTATGTAGAATCGTGATGACATGGATCTATTGATACCGAGAGGGGGGTGAATTAGTATCAAGTACAATTTAAAACCTTTTTCAACTTATACTTAAACCATTCAACTATATCCAATGAGCAATGAAAAATAGTATAAGAGTTACACCAATACACCACAATACACCATGCACAATATATGAGAAATAATCAATAGTTATTGTTTAAGGGAAGTAATGACTTCCAAGAGGAAGATACAATCCTCCAATATCAAGAGATATTTTAACTCTCCATCCTTGCCCCTTTCCCTCCACCCAAGAATATATGAGAGATAACAAAACTTTACATTAAATCATCATCATCAACTAATCATCACATAGAACCTGATAATGCTTCCTGAGACTTCTTCAATTTCTGCAATTATTGGAGTACTCTGATCCTATAGATAATATTACTCAATGTATTCTCTGAAACTCCTCCAATTTTTACTCCTTTAATCCTCCCCAAAAAGAGGTTATATAAAGAATGGTAGACTTTATTCAATTCTGGTCTATTCAGGAGAGTGAACTTGCATAGAATGCCCCGCGCTCAATAATTAACATCTGATTCTGAAACTCACACAAAAGAAACTACAGTCCGTACTCTTTCCAATGAAATTTGTCCCACTTCATTTTGGTTCTCTATGAATAAGTTATAACTATTATACCCGGAACACCTGTTTATTGACTAGCTTCAGGACTGGTCACAAACCCTATCTTCCACATAGTGTATCTCCAGAATTATAGCGAATCAAGAGTTGAAATTTTTACTAGAGGTACCTTGATATGTATTCTAAATACCATAGAAATTTCACCATATAAATCATTCTAGAAAAAAAGTTATAGAAAAAATGATAAGATGGCCTGAAAATAACATACCTTAGAACACATCACCAAAAGACTTCATCCTCTCTTGAAATCCGGCCTTCTTTTTTTCTTATTATCTATGAAATTCAACTTGTATCAAATGAATGTATAATGATGTTTATTTATACCATTTATGTCACTTCCTTTTAACATTAGGGCTGACTTGACACTTTCTTATTTTGTAATTCTTTTCTTTAATTATCTTCAGGGCCTACATGTACTT
>ML794409.1:463270-473555 GCA_009831015.1 Picea engelmannii | reverse complement strand
AAAAAAAAAGAGCAGGGCCATTTGGCAATGGGGTTCATTCCTGAAAACGTATGAAAGGTTATAAACTATGTATTCCAGAGGGAACAGAGGAAAAATAGGTATGATGTTCATCCAAATAAGTAATAAGAGATGACAGAGGAAAAGAAAGGAAAGACTACTATCAACAAGAGGCATCCACTAGAGGATGAATCTATTGGTATAGCATTGGAAGAAGAAACATGAAGGCTAGCTACTGAAAACAAAGAACTAGTCATGAGTGAATTTTGAACCAGGAACCAATAAACATATGACAAGTATAACCAATATGAGAAAGAACACCAATAGGGTGAATTCTTTCTTTTGATTAAAGATTATGTATAGCAGAAAAACACATTTATGGATATAAAATACAAGAAAAAATGTTGAGCATCAACACCGTGATGAATCTCAGCTATCTAATAAAACCTTATCTGCTTTTATTAAACATTTATAAGAAATTACAAAGTTATCCTGCTACAAGGGAAGGCCCTTCTCCAGTAAGTCCAACCATTCATTTATCTTTGTAATAGTATATATAGATAAATTACATATGAAGCCCAAAACAGACCATCTTCCCCAAGATTCCAAAAATATATATCAGTTACAAAGGGAGTAACATACTAAAACCGAGCTCCTACTTTATAGGGAGCGTTATAAACCAAAATAGACATATTTATGATTTTTACCCTGAATGCCACTTGTCTGCATAATCACAAGATTCCAAATATACTTAATTTATCTTGAAATCTATTTCAGGTTAGCAATCTCTTCCTTTAAGGTGTCAAGCCAATCAGGCTGGTTTTCTCCAATACCTTCAACCACTTCATCTTTAAACTCCTTCCTTCGTCGCTTTCTCCTTTTAATCTCTCCATATTGCATGTAGGATTCGTCTGCATATCCATTAATGATTAAATCCTTCATGATAGGATTCAATCTGACCTCTTCACCGACTCCTAGTTCATCTGTAGACTTTGTGTGAAATTTTGATACCAATATTCGTACAACAATCTTTTCTTTCTTCTTCATTGATAATTTTGTCATATTATTTGAATATCCTGGTTTGTTGAAGGCCGTTAGATTTTTCTCCTCCATTTCCTCTGGTTCACCTGGAAACATGAGCCTATTCCTCTCAACTATAAAGGAGTTGGACGGATCGTTCAATAAGCAATTATCCCTCTCTGGAATATAATGTCAACTTCCCGAAACAGAGTAATGTCATCTATGTTTTGAATGAAAGTCGTCATTGAGTACTAATCATGGGCTACTGACGAAAGTCCTTACAGGGATAACGAATTATCACGTTCAACCATTGATTTCAAATGATGAGCCTTCAAATTAGTTTTTTGGCAGTAATTGCTTGGCATCTCATGGACGAATGACGCCTAAACAAGTGTCTCGGGATGATTTGACTGGCCGTCGATTTCCATTTCCACACGAGACCCTTGAATTTGACGCGTTTAATGATATTTTCACATGTGACATTGGTATGGGATTGATTGGTTTCGATATCACCCGCTTTTCCCCCCCAATATGCATTCGAAGGTGCCACGTGGCCTCGAGACGAAACCATGGTATTCTTATCGGCCCGCTTTCAAGAGATTAACCTCTACGCTAGTTCTTAGCCCGATATGATCCCTGACCATTGATCTATGGCACCCACGATCTATGACCCAACGAGTCCCATCAACTTCACCTTTATGATATACTTAGCCCTGTCCACTAGATGTGGCCATGTCCTTTAGTTTATCGCACTTCTACACTAGTTTACCTTCTTGCTAAATCCTGAGACTTGGATTCTATATAAAAACTGTTACAGTGATAACATGGGATCCAACTGGGGATTCTATCCTCCCTGTGAGGTAGAAAAGAACGGTAGACCTTGTGCCTTATCCATTGGATCTTCTCTCACAACAAATGTGTGCTATACCTTGAACTGCCGCCAATGTCCGGTGAAAACTAAAGTTTGCACACCGCTCTCACTTGGAGGCTGAACGCTGGACATGCTGCTAATCATATGACTGAACACTTTATTTGGAGACCTAAACTTGAACATGCTCGGTATACAAGCTTGTTTTCATCTACCTACCCTAACTACTGAAATGAAATGTCAATCAAGTGAAATAAAAATTCCAATGCAGCCATGCCAACATTTTATCCATTGCTTGTTTACTTTGAACATGCTTGCTCCAAAGCATGTTCACCAATAACTCACTTGAGAAGTTATATGTGAATTCAAATCTTATAATTTCAAAATTATTGGGACTATTTACTGTTTCTAGAAAACTACAAATGGATCTTCCAATACATGCATAAAACAACAATCATGTTTCATTTCTTCCATTGCATTCTTGTTTTCAGGTGATTTACCCTGTTGATTTCCACTAAGAGGCCGAAAAATCTACTGAGACTGCTGGAAATAACAAACTTCTGAATCAGGAGACATTATTGGATGAAATGAAACCCCTGGTAGAAAGAAATCCATATTTAATATTGATGTTGATTTGTCATCATCTTCATCTCTAATCTTATAACCCATTATAAGCTGTAAATCCTGAGTATTAAAACTCTCCATATAACATACCACAGGGTCATGAAACATATGAGAAAATATTTCTTTTCGATGAACCACAACAGGGGGACAAGCCATCTTCACAAGTGTTCGTTTTCTTTTCTCCTTTTCTTCAGTCTTGAGAACATTTTTAGAACCATAATATTCAAAGGGATTAGATAAAACAACTACTCCTTTATGGTCTTTCTTCATTTTTGATTTAAAAGTGACATACACTGTTTTGTTGCTTTCTTGAAACTCTATGTCACTTGTTTGTTCGCTACTTGAACTTTCCATAGAAGCATTTTTAACACTCTCATCCATGTCTAAACCCATTGGAATTTTGACAATCACATCATTCATAGGGGAAGAAAGACAACTTTGAAACAATTTGACTTGTTGGAAATCTTGTTGAATATCTTCATCAATTCCTAGAGAAGGCAAATGACTTTGAACGACAATTATTTTATCAACTTTCTCTATTTGCTCATGATTTGTTTTTAACCATTCAAAGGAAGAAAAACACAATGGGAGACAATTTTCATTTGCAAGTCCATTTCTTTCTTCAGATTCAACATCATGACTGGAGGGTTTTCGATCTAAAACATTATAAACATTTTTCTTTAGCAATTTGAAAGAAGCAAAGCACAATGGCAGGGTTCTTCCACCTGATTCAAAATCTTCTTCATTCTCTTTACTGTTGTCATATGCATGTTTCTCAATTATTTTAGATTGTTGAACACACTTATTTTCAGACTCCTCTTTGACCAATGGCTGCAATTTCTTGTCAATTTGTTTCGGTGAATCAATGTGATTTGGCATCAACACACATTCCTTCATTTCAATGATGATCTTAGAATTTTATTTCAACAATTCAAATGAAGAAAAGCATAAAGGCAAATAATTTCCTTCAGTTGTTTTAGTACCTTCTTCTTTGTAACTGTGACATGTAGGCTGATGGATCTCACCACACTGTTGAAAAGGAACATTTTCAAGGAGAGGACACGCAATTGGTTGTTCTAAGAATTCAACATCATAATTATCATCATATTCATCATATATAGGAAAATCAACAACATCTGCAATGTCATATAGCAAAAAAAGCTTGGAACATCAACCTATTTCTCAACAAGCAGATTTGCAAACTCATTCTCTTGACTATATAAAAATGAATATATGAAACAATCAGATTTGTGCTTATCATGGGGTGAATCAAAAGCTACACAAGTGCCTTCTCTTTCAATAAGTGGGATATAATCTTTTGCGAAATCATTAGCATTTAAAATTTCAAAAGGACCTATGATGTTATCAATTTCATGCTCAAGATTCCAGTCAACTATTTTCTGTTCATATTCATTTTCATGTCCTAGAGCATCCAACCCCTCATTTTGAATCTGTTCACATGCCAAGATATTGTGTTGAATTTCCTGAGCATCATTACACATTTGATGTAAGGTTTTAGGTCTTCTCTCCATTAGGAGGAAAGACAAATCTGGGTAAAGAGTAGTGGCATACTGGAGCATGGTAGCAGCTTTAGTGGGTTGAATTTATTTGGGAATATCATAATAAATATTGGAAAACCTTCTATTGAATGTGGAAATAGTCTCATTGATTTTCCCTTTCAAGGCATAGAATTTTGTAAGTTGTAGGTCCAGAGATTTTTTCTTGCCCCAAAACTATGAAAAAAAACTCTTCAATTATTCCCATGGGCTAATTATCTCTGGATGCAAATGTTTAAACTATAATTTGGCATCTCCTTTCAAGGATTGAGAGAAGTCCTTCATACAAACATCGTCATGGTCGATCTCAAACAAATCTATAAAATGGTCAAACTCTTGGAGGTTTTTTTCTATTGTGATGGCACCAAGTTCCCCATCAAACACAAGTAGGTACTCATAGTGCTTTGGAGGAAAATCATGAAGGATGTGAGGCAATTTTAAGGGTTTGTATCTGTGTTGGGTTTTGGAGAATGTAGGATCAAGTACATGAGGTGAAATATCATCCTTGGCTTCATGAGGCTCATCAATTTGGTCATGGTTATCACATGGTTTGGATGGGAGATTTTGATCAAAATCAGTGATAAATTGAGGAGATATATTTATAACTTTAAGAGGAGGATATACAATTTCAGGATTATCATGATCATCATTTGAATGCAGTAGGTAAAGAATTTTTTTTTAGCATGTTCAGGAAAGGACAAAAGGTAATTAATAACAAGATATTTTATGTCGTGGAAAAAACTCAACTTCAGGAACATGTTTTATCCCATGATATTCTTTCATACCTTTGTCAAGGGGTCTCATATTCCAGTGGAGTCTCTGAATCGCATTAGAAGCTTGAGTGGAGTCACCGATAAAATCTTCAGGCTATTGAGTCTTTGGGCAATGGAGTCGTCATAAAAATTTTGAATTCTAGATACTTGAAAATGGAGTCGCCAGGTTGATGATATACAACCTTTTTGTGTCTGAATACTCTCCACCATTAGTACTCGGATATGAACTTTGTCGTTTCTCCCAGGGAAGATTTATCCTTTTGTCCCCGAAATCGATGCCAGAATGTTAACACTCTTTAAATTTTGTCCGTGTGATAGAAAAACGACAGAGGTAACTGTTTCAACCAACTTTAGGTTGGATTTTGACCCTTCCAACCAGAGAGGGATCTATTGGACATACAATCATTTGGGATATAGCTACTCAAAATACTCAAAATATTTGGCAATGCACACACAGAGAGGTCAGATTCTACCATGGTGTAAAATTTAAAGGTGGTAGGACAAAACAGAAGAGCAGGGCCATTGGGCAATGGGGTCCGTTCCTGAAAACCTATGAAAGGTTATAAGCTATGTATTCTAGAGGGAACAGAGGAAAAATAGGTATGATGTTCAACCAAATAAGTAATAAGAGATGGCGGAGGGAAAGAAAGGAAAATCTACTATCAGCAAGAGGCATCCACTAGAGGACGAATCTATTGGTATAGCATTGGAAGAAGAAACATGAAGGCTAGCTACTGAAAACAAAGAACTAATCACGAGTAAATTTTGAACCAAGAACCAATAAACATATGAAAAGTATAACCAATATGAGAAAGAGCACCAACAGGGTGAATTTTTTCTTTTGCTTAAAGATTATCTATAGCAGAAAAACACATTTATGGATATGAAATACAAGAAAACACACGGAGCATCAACACCATGATGAATCTTGGCTATCTAAGAAAACCTTATCTTCTTATATTTAACATTTATAAGAAATTACAAAGCTATCCTACTACAAGGGCAGGTCCTTCTCCAGTAAGTCCAACCATTAATTTATCTTTGTAATAGTATATATAGATAAATTACATATGAGGCCCAAAACAGACCATCTTCCCCAAGATTCCAAAAATATCTATCAGTTACAAAGGGAGTAACATACTAAAACTGAGCTCCTACTTTAAAGGGAGTGTTATAAACCAAAACTGACATATTTATGATGTTTACATTGAATGCCACTTGTCTGCATCATCACAAAATTCCCTGAAATATACTTAATTTAGCTTGAAATCTATTTCAGGTTAGCAATCTCTTCCTTTAAGGTGTCAATCCAATCAGGTTTTCTCCATTACCTTCAACCACTTTAGCTTTAACCTCCTTCCTTCGTCACTTGCTCCTTTTACTCTCTCCAACTTGCATGTAGGATCTGTCCGCATATCCATTAATGATTAAATCCTTCATGATAGGATTCAATCTTACCTCTTCACCTGCTCCTGGTTCATTTGCAAACTTTGTGTGAAATTTTGATGCCAATATTCGTACAACAATCTTTTCTTTCTTCTTCATTGATAATTTTGTTTGATTATTTGAATATCCTGGTTTGCTGAAGGCCATTGGATTTTTCTCCTCCATTTCCTTTGGTTCACCTGGAAATAGGAGCCTATTCCTCTCAACTATATAGGAGTTGGACGGATCATTCAATAAGTGATTATCCCACTCTGGAATATAATGTCAACTTCCCGAAATAGAATAATATCATCTATGTTTTGAATGACAGCCATCATTGAGTGCTAATCATGGGCTACTGACGAAAGTCCTTACAGGGATAACAGATTATCACATTCGGCCATTGATTTCAAAAGATGAGCTTCAAATCAGTTTTTTGGTGGCGCTTGCTTGGCATCTCATAGGCGAATGACGTCTAAATGAGCGTCTCAAGATTATTTGACTGGCCATCGATTTCCCTTTCCATATGTGAGCCTTAGATTTGACGCGTTTAATGATATTTTGACACGTGACATTGGGATGGGATTGAGTGGTTTTGAGCTCACCTGCTTTCCCCCCCCAATATGCATCTGGAGGCGCCACATGGCCTTGAGACGAAACCGTGGTATTCTTATTGGCCTGCTTTCGAGAGATTAACCTTCACGCTAGTTCTTGGCCTGATATTCTCCCCGACATTGATCTATGGCGCCCATGATCTATGACCCGCCGAGTCCCATCAACTTCACCTTTCTGTTATACTTAGCCTCATTCGCTAGATGTGGCCTTGTCCTCCAGTTTATCACACTTCTACAATGGTTTATCTTCTTGCTAAATCTCGAGACTTGGATTCCATATAAAAATTGTTACAGTGATAACACATACCAAGGCTTGCATTTATGGAAAGATCTTTGGCTTAAGTTAAGTGCACTATGTACTATTCTGAATCTCTCATACAATTGTGTCTGTGTAATGTCAAGATAGTGTTTAATATGGGGTTCACGGTCCCTATATCCCCTTCTCAATTTTAGTACATCGTTTTGGTTGGAAGAGGGACTTGTGTTCTCATGCCAGAAATCTTGAACTAGTCCCTTAACCACTCCAATTAACTTCACGTCAGAATGAGGTAACCTTTTAGTGAAGGCCCACAAATATGTTGGGGCACCTATGTCGATGCTATCTCGTCTATGAGAATACTTTCTAAGGGTTTTGACATTGAATTTCAAGAGGTGAGAGGTTTGTTGTAACAAACAATGTTTTCTTGTGATATTGCTAACAATTGACTAGGATAAGAAATGTCAGGCTGCATTGCGGTCTTTAAAACGATAATTCTTACCAATTATTTGAAAAGAATCTACAAGGTTTCGTACTATATGATGACTTTTTTCTACACTTTTGATTGTTTTAATGCCTAAAATTATCCTAACAGGAGTCAAACTTCTAGATTTTAACAAGGATAAAAAAAGTTGACATTTAACAACTTTGGATTTTGGTTCAAAATATTCTTGAATGATTTTATAGGAGTGATAATGAATAGTATGGTTAGGTAACTTACCTTCAAGTGATGCTAGACCATTTTCATTGACCTGAATGCGTTTAGGAGTTCTTCTTCGTGCAGTGCTCAATCTAGGTAGGATGATGAACCCCTATTATGGGACTCTTGACCTCCATGTTGTGGAGTTAACAATGTTGTAGTTCTTTCTCCTTCAATCACCGATGGATCAACTGTAGGAGGAGAGTGGACATGGGATTGTATAGTTTCTGGAACATTTCACTATCCAATAAGAGATTTCACCATAGGATATTCTTCACCACAATGTATTACACCAATTATTTCTATAATTTCATCCATTGCATAATCATCTCCAAGCAAATCCTCCATCATCTGGTCATCCAAAAAAAGTTTTCTTGATGAGATATTGTTTGGATTTCTCTCTAATGAACTCTTGCGCTTTGCTTCTGGTGATGGAGAAGAAACAATAGCAGAGTCTATTCCGCTAGAAATTGGATTTCCCTCTTCTGAAAGCCTACACTTTGACATACGTAACTTTGTTTTTTCTCTTTATTCTTCTACCTTTTCGATCAGTTTTTTTTTTCTCAAGGAATTTCTTTCTCGAATATGGTGGTTCCCCATGTTTAAATATAAGAATTGGCTTCCAAACACCCAAAAAAAAAATTTATTTGTATTATGTAATAAGGCACAACCAAGTCGAGAAATTTGTTTTTGTATTACAAAAGAAGACACATCTAATAATTCCAATTCCAATTGCGCTTGGAAAAATTTGTCTTCCAATTCCAAGAAGACACAAGAATATACAAACAAAAATTCCAATTGCACTTGGACAAATTAATCTTCCAAGTCCAAGAATAAACAAAAATATACAAACAACAATTCCAATCACACTTCGACAAATTTGTCTTCCAATTCCAAAAGACACGAGAAAATATAAACAACAATTCCAATTTTACTTGGAAAATTTTGTATTCCAATTCCAAGAAGACAAAATTATATACACAAAACAATTCCAATTGCACTTGACAAAGTCAACTTCCAAATTTTCCTTCAATGGTATGCAAATAGCACAAAAGTCTTCATGAATCTAACAAGAACACTAAAAAAAGTAAAACCCGTCTATGCAGGATGTTTTTGTCTGAAGCTATCACAGTTTTTTCTCGAACGTGACATAGATGAGGTGGGGTGTGCTTGGCACCAAAAAATGCCCAACAAGAATGTGCACATGTTCCTAGAATGCATGCGCACTAAAGTGCGTGTGCGTTCTAGGAACATGCATGTGTTCCTGTTGAGAATAAACGACCAACTCAATCAAGTCACAAGAGTGCATGCATGATCTTTATTCATAAAGAGGTTTAGATGGAGCTACGAGGGTCTATGTCATTGTCTACATCAAGCTCTAGGTCAACATCTAAATATAGATCTAGCTCTATGTGGTGGTATAGGTCATGGTCTACATCAAGATCTGGGTCTGGTTATAAGATATTTGGAGGAATGGAACCTACTGAAATGGAAATTATGATCATTTGGACGCTTAGATATTATGAAATTGTAGTGCAACCAAATTTAAAAGACTGTTTGGAGGAGGAGAGATAGTGAGATTGCAATGAACCCTTTGGAGGCCTAGACATCATGAGATTGCAATACACCTGAGTTGAATGACCATTTGAGGCGGAAATATGTGATATTGCAGTGCACCCTTTGGAGTGTTAGATCGGATCAGATTATGATTAGGGTTATATTCTATATTTTCTGGGAAGGGGTGGAGATTATAAAATGCATTGCAAAGAGAACATCATTTGCATTCATTTCATTTACAATTTTTCTTTTAAAGTTTTTTTTCTTTGCTGATATGAATTTTCTTGAAGCTGGCAGAGTAGCTATGAGCTTTGATTTCACAAATATACAAAGTAATCTTCTTTATGTGAGTGGATTAATCAATATCTGTGTGTAGGTTAAAGATAATGAGTAATAGAGGAACAACAACAAGTCATGATAGGTTTCATTATTTTGGGCATTGTAAAGATTTAGATCAACGTCTAAATATATATCTAGCTCTATGTCATGGTCTACGTCAAACTCTGATTCATCGTCTAAATCTATATCTATCTCTATGTCGTGGTATGGTTCATGATCTAGGTCTATGTCGTGGTCTGTTTCATGATCTAGGTCATGGTCTAGGTCTATGTCTAGGGGGGTAGAGAGTGGGAGAGTGAGAGCATGGGGTGTAGAGAGTGAGTGAGTGAGATTATGGGGGTTATATGTCATGGTCTATGCCAATGTCTAACTCTTATAATCTAGCTCTATGTTGTGTTCTAGGTCATGGGGGGAGATAGTGAGAGTGAGAGGGTGAGAGGAAGAGGGGAAAAAGAGGGGGTAGAGAGCTAGGGGGTGTCTAGGTGATGGTCTAGGTCTAGTTCATGGTATAGGTCATGGTCATGTTCATAGTACTTGTATAAGTAATCCATTAGAA
>ML794409.1:435924-451007 GCA_009831015.1 Picea engelmannii | reverse complement strand
GCGAATCACACTCTTACTCTAGTGCTTCTCACTTGTATACTTAGAGAATTCGTTAACAACTTAACACTTAGTCTTTTAAGCATACATACATGAACATGCAAAACAAATAGAACACTTGCGAAACAAACAAGAGACACACAAATATAGTGTGGGCGACACAAGATGTGCCTAACACCAAGCTAAGTCTTATTATTGTGAAACAATTACAATATGAGCAATATCGTCTCAATTTACAACTTGGGAAGAGTCAGACGACTCACCTTATCTCACCAAGACACTCATTCATAGATTCGTCACACCAAGACTCATTTGTTCAACAATTTTCGCAACTCCTATGGTGTGCCCCACATGTGTGCCTACCACAAAATCAGTGTCTCTTCTCTATTGGAAGACTTCACATGGACTTGTGATTCTGGCTCATAGCATGCCTCACACAGAATTGCGACAAGACTTCCCAAAAATAAAAAGTCACCCTGCTTGTTGCTAGACTCAATCCCAATAAGGTCTCCCCAACTATGTCCATAGAATCACCTAACGCTAGCACAAGTCCTCCCATGTGGAACGACTTGGATCCTTGAGGGAGGTCGCCCTCTCTATACTAATCTTCCTTAGAACCTTTGATGCCAATATTGCTCCCTTCACTTTGTTCATTGCATTTTTGGTTGTGTGCCTTGTGCTCTTATATGGACTCCAAACGTCACCTTCGTGAACTATTGCGTCCTTTGGGTGTGTCGTGCCCTTTCTCAGACCAATGTACCCAAATGAATGGATGCCTCTCTTCGTAGACTGACACGTCCATGAACCCATGTGTTTTTTAACCTTTGCGTCCTTTGGGACTAGCGCACCCCAACCTTGGGTGCACTCCTCATGTCGACATGCCCCAAACTCTTTGGTGCACCCAGCCTTGTGTGTGTGCCTTGCTGAATCGACTTGTCTTCTGACTCAGTGTACCCCTTCTCTTGGTCACTTCCTCCACATGCTTGGCCTCACGCTTGGGAAATCCCCCTTGCATGTTCACACACCTAAGGATCCCACTTTTCCAACTAGTGCGACTCTTGGGTGTTGGAGCAACCCCAAATTCCATCTCCTTGAGGACTTGGGTGAGGGTGTTGACACCATTCTAGCTAAGGAACTTACATACTTCGCCACCTCAAGTCGTTTTCATCCCTGGGAACATCCACAAAACCTGTGATCTACAATTCTACACCTGAACTCGTGCCCCCATCGCAAATAAGTCTATTGGAAACCCCAAGTTTCGTGTGAATTGGAAATCCCAAATTTTTGTCAAAGTGGAAATCCCAAGTCTACATGCAAAGTGGAACCTGCAAATTTCTACAACATTAGGAAACCATCCACACCAATGTTTGCACAAAGTTGTGTGTAACCAATATATATACTACATTAGAATGACATATCCTCCCCAAATATGTGCACAATGTCCAAGATGTCATTGTATTGATGTGACGATCACACTCTATCTTGCTTCTACTATTGCAGTAACCTCATGAAAAATGTCTAAGTGTTGAACTCTTGTGAACTTGCTACTACACCCGTACTTCAACCATATATTCCATGTCTCCACACATTGATATCCCCCATTGCTTGGACTGATTTGGTAGCTAATCCAATCATAATGTCCAAGCCATGAGAATGCACTTCCTCATTCTCGAACTTAGTATTTTATGTCGCATCTTCGTCGCTCCATCAAACTCCAAAGACTAAGGCAAGTGTACACCCTTTCCCCACTACTTCCACAACAAATCTTCGTCAAGAAGATCATCCACAATGTCTAAGTGTTGTGACTAAAAAATTACTAGCATGCCCTACTCTTGATCCCTTTTCATGTTGTTCTTTCCCAAGTCATGAACTAGTTGAATGGCTAGTCCAACCATCACACTCCTTTATTTTTCACACCTTCATGCACAAAATAGTCACTTCTTTTCGTAATTTAGTTTATCCTCACATTTCCTCAAATCAAGGCAAGGTCACCCCTAACCTTGTTGCACTTTGAATTCATCCCAAAACAAAGTCACCTGCAACACCTTGACTTCACCACCCACCTCATGGCATAATTATCCAATCTTATACAACCACACATAGTCCACATCACATCCAAGTATGTGAAGAGTAAAGGGACATCATCATGCATCTATTCTGTGCACATCCAACCAACTCTACCCTTGTGACTCAACTTGTGATCAAGTCCAAAAGTATGGCTTCCTTGACCAAATTATCCCCATATTCATTTGCATCTTCAGATGTGAAATGTCCCATCTGCACCAAGAGATTCATGTCCATACTACCTTTCCCCATTACTTCACCACCCTTCCATACCACTACATCCACCTCTCTATGCTTTGAAATGGTTAGGCTTCACCCTTAACCATACTCCCCAAAGCAAGAGAAATTCATAAGCCCAAGTAACCTCTTCATGTTGCAATATTATTATCCGCACAATCCTCCAAACCAAGGAAAGTCCTCAACTCACATTCTTATTTCGATTCATCTCTCCACAAATCAACATATGACATGAGTGTGGATAATGCACCCATACCCCTCAAACATCCCAATGAATTTGTTAGGGTCCTAACCTGCACATAGGTAGATCAATATATTCAGATGTAATAAAGGTCAATATTAATAAGGCCTTTCAATAAAATAGAATAAGGCGGATGTAAGAAGACCTAATAGAAGCTTCTTCTTCTAGAAGGATCTTCCTCTAGATGCTTCTCTTGATAGACATATTTAGTATAAATAAGGGTCAAGTGTATGAAAACCCTAGCTTGGAGATTATTGTAACAGAGCGCTGCTCGATTGGAGGTTTCCCCCTCGAAGAGGCCCGTGAGCATTTCTTTCTGAATCAAAGTGTTATTTATATTGTTGTTCTTATATCATTTCTATGTTATTGTGGAGATTATGCTGGATATATTACTGTTATTCTTCCATTTCTAGCATTTTATTTATGTTCTGCATATTTTTTATATCTGGTATCTTGCAAGTGGTATCAGAGCACTTTCCTTGGCAGAAATTGTGGGAATTTTTTTTCCAGGGTAGAGACGTGTTCCGGCCTCTTTAAGCCACAAATATCTGTCGTTACACGCATAAACCTGTGGTTGAGGGATTCATACACGCAGAAAATACAAGTGGTTCTTAAGCGCACATCTGTTGGCCACCCTTGTAACCCCTGTTGGTACCCCTTCAAGTGGTAGCGCATCAGACAACACCTGTGTACAGATTGGCCTAGATTTCCTTAAGCCCTCTTTAGATAAACCTATCGGCCGCCGGACTGCTATGGTGTCACCGAGAACAACACTCGGGAAGATACTCTCTAGTACCTGGGTAGTCGGGTTGTACGGCTAAGGGTACGGTCTATCCTCCTTAGTTAGTGGCTTGAGATATTGGGTTGAGTACTACTGTTGGACCCCGCACGTATATCAGAGAGCTATAGCATAGGGAAAACGCTTGTCTATAGAAGCCTTGAATACCTAACCCTTGGGGGACAAAAACATAAACAAATTAAAATAGACCAGATCTATTGCCACACAATTATGTTCAGGTTGCCAAGTAAATACACATTTTTTTCTGGTTAAGCATTTGGGGATTTCATCACTGCAGTATTCTTTAGACCGGAGTATAACTCCGCAAGTGTAAATAAAATAAAATAAAATAAAATCTGGAAATTTTTTCACCATTATTTGAGACCTATTCCATTGGCTTCATCTCGCTGCCCTTATCACATTCATCCATATCGTTTTTTAGAAAAAAAATTGACCCCACCCGCCCCTTTTCAGTTCACCCATCCTCATGGCCCATACCCGTAGCCAAGATCTGGAAACTCGCTTCAACACCTTGCAATCTGGTTTCCTTGAAACCCAAAAAGAAGTGAAACAACTCAATGCTATTGTTGCCTCCATCGATTCATCCATCAATGCAACCATAAATACAACCATGCAGTCCTCAATGGAGGAAGTCAAACAAGAACTGACCACCCAACTTGAATCTGTCTTTGCATCCCTCTGCACCAAACTGAAGATCCCTACAGATGACCATTTCTATGAAGCACCTCCAAAGACCAAAGGTGAACATTCCTCCCATTTCCATACCTTTCATAACCATCACTTTCAATGTGACATACGCCTTCCGCGGGTGGATGTGACCAAATTTGATGGCTCGGACCCCACTGGTTGGGTAACCCAAATGGAACATTATTTCTCTTTATACGGCATCACAGATAACTTGTCCAAACTCTGGTATGGTGTTCTCCATCTAGATCAAGAACGTTGGCAATGGTGGCAATGGAGAAAAACTTTCCATCAAGGGTATATTGCTTGGACCCAATTTGTGACTGAGCTTTATGAACACTTTGACACGGACACCAACCATTTGGGCCGTTTGACAAAGTTGAAACAATCCAGAATAGTAGAAGACTTCATAGTTTCCTTTGAGCGCCTGGATTTTCGAACATAGGGCATGACCGATGCTTTCTTTCGAGAGTGTTTTATCAGTGGCCTCAAGGAGGAGATTCGGGGCCATGTCCTCATGGCTCGACCCTTGACTTGGGTGGAGGCTACTAAAAGAGCTAAAGAAGCACAATAGGTGGTATCATCTCAAAACCGAAAACCCTCCTTTATCCCTCGCCCTAAACCCGTCACTCCCACTACTCCCTCTGCTCCATTAAAGATCCAAAAATTGACCAGAGCTGAAATGGATGAACGCCAACTCAAAGGCCTTTCTTATAATTGTGATGACAAATATTTCCCGAGCCACAAGTGTCAGGAACAAAAGCTTTTTATGGCCATCTCTGAGGATATTTCGGAAGAGGATGTTGAAACTCCCCTTGTGTCTGAGTCACCTGAAATCACTGACATAAACCCTCCCTCAGACCCTCCCAAAGTAGAACCTGTCATTTCCCTCAATGATCTCACTAGATTTTCCGCTCCCCAAACCCTCAAGTTAATCGATTACATCAAGCATCGGAAGGTCATCATTCTGGTTGATAATGGATGCACCCATAATTTTATTCATCACCACATTACCCAAGAAACTCATTGCTACATTCATGTTGTCAACAATTTCCAAATCATGATTTCCAATGGTGGTTCCATGAAATGTGGAGGGTGCTGTGAAAATGTTCGTCTCCAA
This sequence comes from Picea engelmannii, assembly GCA_009831015.1. NCBI lineage: Eukaryota > Viridiplantae > Streptophyta > Pinopsida > Pinales > Pinaceae > Picea > Picea engelmannii. Next base: position 445,865 of record ML794409.1, on the reverse strand, counting down.
ATCGGTGACTACCACCTAAAATCCCATATGTTTACTATCGACATGGGTGGTTGTGACATTGTGTTGGGTGCAGACTGGATAAGAACTTTGGGTCCCATTCTCATGGATTTTAAGGCATTAACCATGCGATTCGACCAGGAAGGCCACCAATATAAATTCCAAGGAATCGTTGCTGGTTCACTTGAGGTCATTAGTTCCCATCGCATGGAAAATCTGCTCAAGAAAGGTCATTCTAGTGTCATTGCCCAACTCCATGCCATACAAGTAATCGAGACACCCCTAGTGTTGCATGACCTTCAAGCTCTCCTTTCTAAACATCAAATCATTCCACTCCCCAAAGACTCTCTCCTCCCCGCGGTGTTCATGATCATTCCATTCCCCTTGTACTCGGAAGCCTTCCTCCCAATATCCATCCATATCGCCACCCATTTTCACAAAAAAATGAAATTGAGAAAATGGTCCAGGAACTCCTTAATGCAGAATTTATCCGCCCTAGTACAAGCCCTTACTCTTCTCCTGTAGTCATGGTCCTGAAGAAAAAAGGTTCTTGGAGACTATGTCCTGACTTCCGTGCCCTCAACAAACTGACCATTAAAGACAAATTTCCCATTCCTGTCATTGATGACCTCCTAGATGAATTGAGTGGCACCCAATTCTTTAATAAACTTGATCTTCGCTCGGGCTATCACCAGATATGTATGAAAGAGGTAGACATTCCCAAGATGGCCTTTCGCACTCATGAGGGCCACTATGAGTTTTTGGTCATGCTCTTTGGCTTCTATAATGCCCCCTCCACCTTCCAAAGCCTCATGAATCATGTCTTCCGTCCCTTTCTCCGTCATTTTGTCTTAGTTTTCTTTGATGATATCCTCATCTATAGCAAAACCTGGACATACCATCTTACTCATGTGGATCAAGTTCTCCATCTCCTCTCCCAGCACCAACTTTTCCTAAAACAATCTAAATGTGCTTTTGGTGCCTCAGAAGTAGAATACTTGGGTCATCTGGTTGGCAAGGATGGCGTTAGGGTGGATCCGAAAAAGATTAAAGCTATGCAAGATTGGCCGCACCTAAAGACTCTCAAAAGCTTGCGTGGATGTCTGGGCTTAACAAGGTATTATTGTAAGTTTGTTAAGAACTATGGAAAGATTGAAACACCTCTCACTACTCTCCTCAAAAAGAACTCTTTCACTTGGACTCCAGCCGCTGCTTAAGCTTTTCAAACCTTGAAGATGGCCATGTGCACCACTCCAGTTCTGGCCCTTTCTGATTTCACAAAGACCTTTGCGTTGGAATGTGATGCCTCAGGGAAAGGAATCGATGTTGTCCTTATGCAAGAGGGTCAACCTTTGGCCTTCACCAGCAAGCAACTGTCTGAAAGGAATCTGGGCAAACCCATTTATGAAAAGGAAATGTTGGCTATTCTACATGTCGTTGATCTGTGGTGCCCTTATCGCTTGGGGCAACGCTTCCAAATTAAGACCGACCATCAAAGCCTCAAGTACTTTCTGGAACACCGCATTTCCTCCCAGGAGCAGAAAAATGGGTGACTAAGCTCTTTGGTTATGATTATGATATCATTTACAAGAAGGGAAAAGACAATGTAGTGGCGGATGCACTGTCCCAAAAATATGAAGAAGAAGGATCCCTTTTTAATCTTTCCTTCATTGTTCCTGATTGGCTCCAAGCTATGTGCCAGGAATGGTTTCAAGATCCCAAAAGTTCGCATCTGATCCAGCAATTGAAGACTAAGGCTCTGACTCCCCCAGGGTACTCTTGGCTCTAGGATGAGCTTCGATATAAAGGTCGTTTGTATTTAAGTAAACAATCAAAGCTTAAATCCACGGTACTTTCTGAGCTTCATGCTACACCCACAATGGGGCACTCATGGTTCACCAAAACATATGATAGGGTCAAACGTTCTTTTTTCTGGGATGGTATGAAACAGGGCATCCATAATTTTTTCGCTGAATGTGAGGTGTGTCAACGCAACAAGGGAGAAACAGTCAAATCTCAGGGCACACTACAACTGCTTTCGATTCCACCTCCTATTTGGAAGGATATCTCTATGGAATTTATTACCGGCTTACCCAAATCAGGGAATAAATCAGTCATAATGGTGGTTGTGGATTTCCTTTCCAAGTATTCTCATTTCTGCGCTCTTCAACACCCATTTACTGCATCCACAGTGGCTCAAATTTTCATGGACCAGGTCTTCAAGATTCATGGCATGCTGCACTCTATTGTTTATGATCATGACCCAACTTTCACAAGAAATTTTTGGCAAGAACTGTTTAAGATACAGGGCACCCAATTGCATCTCAGCACAACTTATCATCCCCAGACTGATGGTCAAACGAAAGTTGTCAGCAAGTGTTTGGAAACATATTTGAGGTGTTTTTCCTCTGAAAAACAACATCAGTGGGCTCAATGGCTACCCCTAGCTGAATGGTGGTACAACACTTCCTACCATACAACTACTCGCATGACTCCTTTTGAAGCGGTATATGGACATAAGCCACCTTCAGTTCTCTCATACTTACCGGGTACCTCGAAGGTCCAGGCGGTTGACCAAACACTTACAGTTCAAGAGGATATTCTTCATACCCTTAAAGAGAACTTGGTCATGTCATATAATCACATGAAGCAAAAAGCAGATCAAGGTCGCTTTGAACGTCAATTTGCAGAAGGGGATCAGGTGTTTCTGCGACTGCAACCATACAAGCAATCTTCCCCCAAGGCCGAGCATTGTTAGAAGCTAGCACCCAAATTTTATGGTTCTTATACAGTTCTCAACGTGTGGGACAAGTCTCATATCAGTTAGCTCTGCCCAGTCAGTCGAAGCTACATCCAGTTTTTCATGTTTCATGCTTAAAGAAGGTGATTGGAACTAGGTGCCAAATTCAAACCAACCTTCCCGAGCTAGCTGAAGAAGGATCCATTTGGCTACAGCCAGAAGCAGTTTTGGACCAGCATGAGCATCGCCTGCGTCAGACAACCATCAAGGAAGTGCTAGTCTAGTGGAAAGATACGACTCCAACAAACGCCACTTGGGAACCAACTACCATTGTGCAACAGTTTCCACATCTCAAGCCTTGAGGACAAGGCTATTTTTAAGGGGGCGAACATGTTAGGGTCCTAACCTGCACATAGGTAGATCAATATATTTGGATGTAATAAAGGTCAATATTAATAAGGCCTTTCAATAAAATAGAATAAGGCGGATGTGAGAATACCTAATAGAAGCTTCCGCTTCTAGAAGGATCTTCCTCTAGATGCTTCTCTTGATAGACGTATTTAGTATAAATAAGGGTCGAGGGTATGAAAACCCTAGCTTGGAGATTATTGTAACAGAGCGCTACTCGATTGGAGGTTTCCCCCTCGAAGAGGCCTGTGAACATTACTTTCTGAATCAAAGTGCTATTTCTATTGTTGTTCTTATATCATTTCTGTGTTATTGTGGAGATTGTGTTGGATATATTACTGTTATTCTTCCATTTCTAGCATTTTATTTATGTTCTGCATATTTTTTATATCTGGTATCTTGCAGAATTTTCCAAAGTGTTCCAATTAGAATAAGTCACCTCAAATAACTTCCATGCCTTGGCACATTCTAATCAATAATTTTTCCAACCTCAACCGACAACCCCCTTGGATCTCTGATTCATTACACAATCATCCATAAGTCACCAAGGTACAATATTCCTCATCCAATGTCCCATACCAAAGGCGAGTGAACACCACCCAAGTCACTTGGTCCACGTTCTTCACATTTAGGTTAACTACCAAAAATTCTTGGTCGAATTCTTTTTTGAATCCATCCATATCCTAGAACAAAATTTCCTTGCACCTCTACATGCGTCTAAACTATGGCACTATCTTCATGATTGTCACGTCATCACATGACCCAAATTTTTTGGCTAAGGCACCAATGCACAAAGGTGCCTCATACAAAATTTAGAAAACTCCTCAAGTCACCTCCATAACTGCATCCGAATCTCCCTTAGTTTACCATAACAATTGTCCAAGTAGGCCACACCAATATCTCCACACATTCACCCAAGTCAAGGTGTCACAACTGCTACATGAATTATTCAAATATTCACCACTTGAGCCACCTTGAAGTCTGCTAGTTTTCATCGCAAAAATGGATTACACTTGAACCACCAATTCAAATGACTTCCCTTAGAATAACTCATCACAACACTTAGGAAATGAAAGAACTCAAAACCAACCATACCTTTCCAATGGAATTCTTGGTTGCACCCATGGTTCAATTCTTTTATCCTAGGCTTTCACTTGCCCAAGCCACCAAATTTTTGCATGAACTCCCCTCAATCATCATCTAGATCTACACAAACCTACATATCATCTTTGTTGCGATAAAAGCTCAAGTCCATCCGTCAACTTCAAAAATACATCTACTTCCCAAACTTTCAATGCAACCGGTCAAACTCATCTTCAATGTCTTTCCATATCCACACCTTGACTACTTCTTCTTCAAGGCACCATACACACACTGCTCGACTGCTAAGAGATATTGCTACTAATTGAATATCATAAATCTACGAAGAGATACCTCATCCAATTGATGGAGTTGGCCCACTCATCCAATAACCATCTCAACTCAACTGTTGTTATCGGCTATGAATGACAGAAAAATTTCATGATGAAAAGGTACCCAACCAACTTCCTTGCTGTGAAGCTTCTCTAGGTCACATCAAGTAGCCAAACCCAAACAAGTGCTTCAATTCATCTCATGGCCACCTTCCTTGTCGTAAGTCTACACAAAGGTGTGTCCACTTTGTCGCAACACAAAACTTCTCCACTTCACGATGACTTCTACAATCACCCTCTGTGATCACTTTTGCGATCACCATTGTGATCAACCTCTATGATCACCTATATGAACACCCTCTTTTCTCACTGTTGCAATCACCCCCTATGATCACTTGTATGGTCAATATTTTGATCAATCCTATGAAAGTCTTGTGATCATCCACCTTTCCCAAGTGCTCAGTTCACCCCAAATTTTTTTCGCTTGGTATTCTCAAGGTGTGCGCATAGGTCTAGCACTTACTTCTGTCACAAATCAAGACAACCAAGTCTACGCCCAAAATATCTCTACGAATGGTTAATCAACATTACTGAACCAATCAACAAATGTGTGCACAAATTGTTTGTGCGCCCCAAAACCATATTTCTGACTACAGTGGTGATCAAGAGACAAATATTCTCTGATACCATCGGTCACATCCCAATAGGATGCCTTCCTAAATCTTGCGATCGTGCACCACTTGAGGGTGTGTGACACTATGATAGTTCTTAGTTGGCTACTTGGAAACACCAAGGATACTTTGTCCAGACTACATCTCTTCACCTAGAGCATACCCATACTCTATTCTAGGATACAGGTGAGTCACACACTTACTCTCGTGCAAATCACTTGTATACTTAGACAATTCATTAATATCTTAACACTTAGACATTTAAGCATACATCCATGAACATGTGAAACAAATAAGAGTGTAATCTTAATAATTGATATATATATAATATATATTTAATATTTAATAAATGTATTATTCATTGCTTATTCAAATGTACAACAACATGTATAAATAAATGTGCATGAGTAGAGTCACATATAAAAAGATGTGACTTTACATTAAAAGTAATAATTATTACATTGATGATTTAATTATTAATTAATGGAATTGTAATATACATAAGGTATATTACAAGTCATCCCTCCTAAAAATAATCTTCATCCTCGAAGAATAGGTAAAGACGAATCTTGTTTCCAAGTCATTAGGTACTCTACAAAGTAGCTTTCACATCCTTGAAAGGTTGTCTTTCCTATATTCCCTGATTAGTGCAATGCAGTTTGAATGCTCATTTTCAAGAAGTCGAGTACGGACACGGGAAGGTAGCTCATTTTTCACAATATCTAATAGATTTTGTTGGTTGATTGAGTGTAAATAATGGGCACTTATGTCCTCATGTTTCAAAATTTCTTCTACCTTCAACAAATAATCATTATCCTCAAACTTTATTTTAGCACAAGAGAGGAAATATCCAAATGTTATAAATATCTATGAAACCAAAAAAATGACAACAGACTTCAGAAGTTTTCGGGTCTGATCATCCCCTGTAGAATTGATTGTTGCAATGCATTCTTCTGATTTGGAAAGAAAATCATTTGGTTCAACTGGAGTCTTGTCTAAGAGACCTTCAAATTCATACCTTTCCCATGTGAGACAGTGGTAAAAATTTTGTGGAAATGAGTGAAGTGTACACATGGGTGCCTTCTTTTCAGGGGGATCTCATGATTCTCCATAGTTCTCAGTCGGGTGAGGGATAACCATTTGGGTGTTGCACTTGGTTCCCAAAGTTCCAGATTCTAACAATGGATTTTGGAAGTAAACACACATTGAATCTACATACATCCTAGGATTTCCATTTTCCAGACCATTTAAAACAACATCAGCCTCGTTGTTCTAGAAGGAGTCACCAAAGACGTCTTGGGAATTTGGGCTCACACAATATTGTATTTCTTTAACCTATAAATGTGGGTTGATTGCAATGGCTGTTGATGCTACCATTTTTTACTTTTCCTACCAAATATTCCAATCTCGAGAGAGAAATTTTCTGCTAAGATTACTCTTATCAATAATTTCATCATCCATTGTAGTCATCTTTCCCTAGCTCCCACATGAGGCTCCCATGAGGGATATGTTCTTTAGAAGCTCACATCCCAGAGCACAAGCCTCCACAAGAAATAATGTCGCATCTTCCAAGTTTTTATGCGTCTCTTTTCCAAATATAGAAATTTGGGCATCATAACGATAATTCATAGGCCTTGCATCCTCTGGCCCAAGGGGTTCTACATGAAGAGATTCCAATGAATCAAAATAGAATAACTGGAAAAGTGGATGAAAATTTCCAGAACAGGCTTTCGTGATTACCTTCCCAACAATTCCACCAAACATAGTTTCCATGGGATTCAAAAATATTGCACGAGAACCACTTGAAACATTCTTGAACACATTTACATTTTCATCAATGGCATCGACATCCAACTTAATTAGGAATTTTTCATTGTCATTTAAATCCTTTTCCACATCAATACATCTATTGACATCTTCCTCTGAAGCAACACGATGGAAACACCCAAATTGATGAACAAATTTATCTAGTTCTCATAAATACAATTGTATAATTGTAGGGGGATAAAACTTGGATAAATCGATGAGAAGAAACTCGTCGAGATTTTCAAGTGCTTCCTTCAATGGATTAAAATTTAATATCTTGGGTTTCTTAACTTGAGTGACTATTGCACCCATCTCATAGCATCCAAAATTAGTGGTGTCTTCCAATGGGTGGAAAAAATATGGTCTAAAATTCATTACTTTTCTCAGCTTTCCATCATTAGGCTCACTGATACCTTCAAATTTAGAGAAAAAAATGAAATCCCCATCCTCGAATTGGATCCTCCCATCATCATCCATACTAAATTTTCCATCTCGACCAAAAACAATCAATTTTGGGATTTGTTTAACATGGAAAAGCCAAAAGAGATACTTAGTTTTATTTCACAAAGGGAAACCTAGCCATGGAAAGCGATGTTTGGTATCACATTCAAAAGCTTTAAAGTTTTTATTTCCCCTTTATCACCAATTAAAACAACCTCAAACACTTCTCCTCTTTCCTTTAGCTCCTTGTATACTCAAATAAGCTTCAAAGTGAATTGAAAGTAAGAATCATAGTATTGATTGATAAAGAAAAAAAAAAGCAACTGTCTTGTCCACAAGTTCAGAAACTAGGACTGGAATCTATGCATGTCTAACACTATACCCATCATCAAACTCTATCACAAAATAACCTTCATCAGAAACCATGAGGGACTCCAGGGTTTGCGCTCGTAGTATTGTTTTCTCTTTAGCTTCAATCTCCTTCATTATTTCCTGTGTAAATGGGTGAGATCAGATTCAATGTTATCAAATCAAGTCCATTGCTTCCGTCTGTAACATTTTCCCATCTAGCCATATAACAATCAAGGTCGAGATAGACTAAACATGAAAGTTTCGAGACAATTCACATTGATTCCTATCTCCAAATGGAAGAGCCAACCATGGCATGCTTGCATGATACTTTTTGAATTTTTCTTCCATGTGGTCAAGATGGATGAACACATTCTCAAAGGAATCACATTTCCTCATGAGCTCATCATAAATATCGACAATTTGTGCAATGAACTCTTTACAGGGACCACACCAGAGAACTGAGAAATACATACCCATTGTTTTCCCCACAAGCTCTATTACTGGGATGTTCTCTCCATTGTTTCTAATTAAGAAATTTCATTCCTTATTGTAGAGCAACGCCATCAAATTCTGGTGGGATTTATTCACAAAGGTGGAAACCTTTTAATGCTCATCTAGTTCAACCATTATGTGTATGTTTATTATTGTTTGTGTCAAAGACCATATTATGACTGGTACTGACTATCCAAAAGTTGATTTGGCTGGCTCTGACTATCCAAACATTGGTGTGGACTGGCTCTCACCTTCAAGGTTCGACTTGGTGATGAAGGGATTCTTCTGATTTCCTTCTTGAAGCGAGTTTTGGTTTTGGAGAAAACCCTCTTCCAAACATACCAGGACTAGCTTCTCTCTTAATTATTGCCTTATTTCATTCACATAATTCTTCATTTCTTCGAGAGTGTTGCTCATATTTTCCACAATTTTCATGCTTTTAAGAATGATATTTTCCATCTTGAATGCATGTGCTTTTGGATTTCTCCAAGATTTTTTTTCTCATACCACTTGGAAGCTTAATACTTGATATATATATATATATATATGTTATATATTTAATAAATTTATTATTCGTTGCTTATTTAAATGTACAACAATGTGTATAAATATACGTACATGAGTAGAGTCACATATAAAAGGACGTGACTTTACATTAGAAGTAATAATTATTACATTAATGATTTAATTAATAATTAATGGCATTGTAATGCACACAAGGTATATTACAAAGAGACACACATATATAGTGCAAGTGGCACAAGACATGTCTAACACTTGGATAAGTCATATTATTGTGAAACAATTACAATATGAGAATTACCAGCTCGATTTACAACCTGGACAAGGTCGCACAACTCGCATCACCTCACCAAGACACTCATACACAGATTCATCACACCAATACTCGCCTGTCACAAAAAATTTCACAACTCTTGTGGTGCACCCTAGACGTGTTCCTACCACAGATTCACTAGATCTTCTTTGTCAAAATAATTCACATAGACTTGCGGCTCTGTCTCATAGTATGCCTCACCCAGACCTACAACAAGACTTCCCCAAACTCTAAAGTTTTCCTGCCTACTGTTAGACTCAATCTAGATATGGTCACCCCAACTCTGTCCACAGAATCACCTCAAGGGAGAACAAGTCCTCCCGTGTGGAGAAAATTGGATCCTTGAGGGAGCTCACCCCTCTCTATCTGAGTATTCCTTGGAACCTTTGATGTCAATGTTTCTCTTTTCACGCTTGTTTGTTTCCTTCTTGGTTATGCACCTTCTGCTCTTATATGGAATCCAAATGTTACCTTCATGAAATGTTGCATCCTTTGGGTGTCTCATGCCCCTTTGCGGACCAACGTTCCCAAATGAGATAACACGTCCCTTCATGGAGCAATGCTCACATGAAACCATGCACTCATTAGCCTTCGTGTCCCTTGGGACCGACACTGATCCGGATTATTTTCGGCACGAAATGAGAGTGGAGATATAATAAAGAAATGCACGGAGATATCGTAGATATTCAATAATATAATAGAATTGTATCAGATATGCAACCATAAACACAGATATACAGTAATACACGATTTCTATTAATGAAATAAATGTACAGAGACTGTAAAAA
>ML794409.1:422601-433406 GCA_009831015.1 Picea engelmannii | reverse complement strand
CCTTTTACAATAAACGAGAATGCCAAAAGTCCTAGACATCCAAAAACCTAACCCTAGGAGATGAAGCGCCAAAAGTCATGTGGGCCCCGTTTGGGTAAGTTAGTACATCAACTTCCCGGGGTCGTAACTTTTGCATACGATCTATGTTTTAGGTGTATGATAGCTCGTTGAAAATATCTATCCGAGAACTACAACGCTCGAGACAAAATAGCATTATAGATGCTATTTTTCAAGAGCAAAATACCCAAAAAAACATTGTTTAGGGCCTCAAAATGGCCCCGGAAGTTCAGGACCCGAAAAAAACTGCTAAAAATAGTAAATTGCCAAAATTGCCAGAACACTATTTTGAGCTAGTCAGAAAAGGTGGGTGGCCACCGATATCCACCTGGATCAGACACACCCCAACCTTGGGTGCACTCCTCATGTCGATGTGCCCCAACCTCTTTGGTGCGCCTAGCCTTGTGCATGCACCTTGCCAAGCCAACTCGTCTCCTGACGTAATGCGCCCATTCTCTTGGTCACTTCTGCCCCATTCTTGGCCTCATGCTTGGGCAATCCCCTTGGTATGTTTGTGCACCCAAGGTGCCCACTTTCCCAACTAGTGTGACTCTTGGGTGTCGATGAAACCCCAAATTATTTCTCCTTGAGGAATTTGGTAAGGGTTCCCATGCCCTTCTAGCCAAGGACCTTACAACAACAACAAAAGAATTAAATAAAAAATAAATAACTACAAACATACATACCGTGACAACATATGAAAACAACATAAATCCATCTTAAACCTGGATCAAATTTCTTAAGCTATACCTTTTTTTTTATCATTTAATATGAAGGAATTACTACACTAGTGTACATCCATCTCAAACCTGGATCTATCAAGCATCTAGAGGGATCAAATTTATTAAGGTGTAATTTTTTATCATTTAATTCCACGGCATGCATCAATTTCTTCATATTAAATGATACAAAAAATTACACCTTAAAAAATTTGATCCCTCTCGGTACTTAATATATCCGAGTTGAAGATGGATTTGTATATTGATGACAAGTTAAACTGTTAGAATGAAAGTGAAATTATACATATGGTAATGATGAAAACTATTTTTATCAATTTCTTATATTAATAATGAATTGATTTTTTTTTTCCAGAGAATAATAAAGTTCTTTACAATGAAATATGGTATATGGGGGAAATCTTGTTACATGACGTACATGACAACAACAAAAAATTAAATAAAAATTAAATTGCATGAAAACAAGAAAACAAGAAAACAAGAAAACAAAAAAAAATCACACTTATGTTAATGGTGAAAACTATTTTAATAATGAATTTATTATTTACCAAACATATGTTTATCAATTTATTATATTAATAATCAATTTATTATATTAATAATAAGTGGATTATTTAGAAAACCAATCATTAGATATAAAAAATCATTTGAATCAATTTTCTTATATTAATAATAAATTTATTATTTACAAAACAAATGATTATCAATTCATTATATTAATAATGATATCAATTTGTTATATTAATAATGGATTATTTAGAAAGCAAATCATTATATATGAAAATCATTTGAAGCTAAAAATAACTAAATTATTAAAATGCAAGTTTAAATAAATCATAGAGCAATGATTTGAAAATTATATATATATATATATATATATATATATATATGACGAGTTGATTATCAAGAAAAAATAATTAAATATGAAAACCCCGATGAGAAAGGTAAAATAATTAAAATACTAAAATGTAAGGCCAAAATCATACCTATAACGATGGTGAAAACTATGGTCATCAATTTAAATTTTCTATAATAACGATGACTTATTTAGAAAACAGGTTATTAGATATAAAGGAATTTAGTATGTTAACGATGAGTTGTTAATTGTCATATGTGTAAGACGATCATTAAAAAAATAAATAATTAGATATTCCGACAAAGTCAAAATAGACAAAGTTATTAAAATGGAAGGTGGTGATGAGTTGAAAAGTGTGTTTTTTTAATTTATTATATAAATGATTAGTTTATTATTTAGAAAACAAATAATTAAATATGAAAATCTTTATCTATGAGAAACTAACAAATAGTTAAATATTAAAATGTAAGGTAAAATTACGTGTATTGGTATGATGAAAATTGTTAGTTTGTAATTTTATATACAATTTTTTTTTTCTTTTTTCATTATATTAGAAATATAATTTGGTATTACATACTTGACTTCATGATAAAGATTTACAACCGGACCCAAACTCCCATTACTTTCAAGCAAGTTGTAAAAGTCGTCAGTGAATTCAAAAAAGCAAAAGACTAAGTTGTCACTGCTATCCAACTCTGAACGACTAAAAAGTTATTTTTTAAATTACTTTGACTCTACTGAATTTGCAGTTTTAGCTCATTGTTGTACTTAATACTACATAGTTGTAGTATAACTTAAGGAACAAAGCAGATCCCTCATGTCCCTCTATCCACTTATTATAGGTGATTTTTCCTTTTCGCATTTGAAGTGATTCCTTGGAAAGTTTATTGGCCTCCTATTGGTAACCCCACAATATTTTCACTCCTTAAAGAAACGAATAATAAATTATGTAGCTTCCTCTGCTTAATCATATGAACATTGCTACTTGAAAGATGAGTCTTGGGCTATAAAAGGTTTCTATTTTTCCTAGTTCTCGTTTTCATGCTTCGTTCATGACTGAAAGCATGAACGAAGCATTAAAACTTATAATTGTATTACCATTTTATCTAAGGTTTATGAAAGCTAGATGTATTTACAGAGCTTTTAATGAAGGCTATTTTGTTGTGAAGCTCATCTTGTTGATTGCTTTAATGTGGCTCATTGATTGTGAAGTGTGCTTTGAATTTTTGTTTAAAACACCAGGAATCCATTAAAATTAAACTATGTTATATATCGGTGTGGCTCTTGGTAAGACCTATTCTTGTCATTACACTTTGGTTCACAAAACTTCTCCTCTCCTAAACTTTAGAAATCAACTCCACCTTGTTGCGCAATGATAAAATTTGAATGAACTTGGTCGTATCCTGTACCCTGTGGGAGGTGGCAGTTCGACAATGATAGGCCCATCATTTCAAGTTAAGTCTCGGGTTTCGTATGTACTCTTGGAACTCATTTCGCAAAACGCCTTTTCTTTTGTGTTACATAACCCATTTTCATGCGCGCTAGAGTATTAATGAGTCTTGTTTCTGAGATTTCTCTCTGGTCTTCTCTGTTCTAGAAACCTTTCATACTCACTGTGTTTTTCTGTCTGCCTTCCGAACCCTCATGGCCCTAATCGTAAGGATTGAGCCCAATGGATCGCAAATCCTACTCCTGTATGATGATGCAAGGAAATACCTTAAGGGTCAAGGCTGGCTCGAATTTCTTGAGAAATTTCAAGGTTTTAACTTGCAAACTGCCCAGGAATTTGCCCTCTCTTTTGATGGCTGTCGAGCCAAGGTAGGAGACATTCATATCAAGGTCACCGAGGAATTTTTAGGCCAGGCGACAGGTCTTCCACTTAGCAGGAATAAATGGTTTAAAAACGCCAAGGTAGAGGAGGTACCGTGGAGCCTGTTCTCTACCTCTAGGAAAATCAAGTGTTGTGATAAAGGTATGCCCGTATCCTTGTTGAAAACTCAGTGGCATGGTTTATTAGCAATCCTGAGACAATTTGTTACATGCAAGGGTTGTTTTGGCCTTGTTTTCCTGTATCACATACGTTTAATGATGAACTTCATCGATTTTCAGTTGAATATGCCTTTTTATTTATTGAAATGTCTGTATAAGATGGCCAAAAGGTATAAGAGACAGCATTTAAATTCCAGTTTGTTTCATTACGGGTTGATAAAGATGTTGTTAGTTCATCAACTGAAGTTTCAAAATGATAATTGGGACGCCTTCCTAATTCAAAATGGTTTCGTTACACCCAGTCCCATAGAGGTTGATAATCCCATGATGGAAGAAACCACAATCCCTGCCAGTGACAAAACAATTCCTTCATCTAAAGAATCCTGTGATAGGGCCATCCTTGATGAGCCTATGCCCAAGAAAACAGATGTTGAACCGACAGCCTTTGAATTGCATGACCATGAGCAGCACGCCTTCCCTGATACCTCTGCTAAAAATGAAAACAGGCCTTCGTGCAAACAGTCTAAGGGTGACAAGGATATAGAGTTTAAAAATAAAAGGGCAAGAAGGTTAATTTCTAGGATCCTACAAAATAAATCGAATGCTCATATGAGCTCGATCAAAACGATCGAGGTCCATGAAAGCTCCAATTCTGAGATCGAGAGATTCTTGATAGAAGAAGACCCTGATTACCTCAAACCAGATCTCAGCCAGGCCTATAATTTCGTAGATAATTTTCCACCCTGCCTGAAGCATAGTCAAGGCTTTCTAGGGATCAAGCTTGATAAAAAACCCATAGGAAACAGTGGAGACGTTCTGACACATGGCCGTGGACATCCTCAAACAACTATCACAGATCCACGGTGTGAAGTTTGTCTGTTTTGGATCGATAAGTATTACACAGACATACCTTTTCTTCAATTACAAATCAAAACCCTCACTACTCAGATCGACTCATTAAATATTGAAAATCATAGACTAAAGTTCATTGTTCAAAGGCAAGGCAAGCGTTTGAAAAGGACTGGGAACATAATAGTAAAGAATGCTGACAGTGTTACAACAATAGTTAATTATGAGATCTTGTGAATCAAATTTAGCATGCAGTTAAGAGGTAAAGATTTGATTGATTGCCTTAGTTGTATATATATATATATATATATATATATATATTTTTTTTCCAATTATATAGATTTAATTAGTTTTATGTTGTTAAAATAAAACTATCTACAGAATCAGTGGATTCTGTAGCCAGTTTATCGTCATTCGAATTTGTGGAAATTATTGGTTATAATAATATCTAAACTCGTTTATTTTCATTTTTTTTCCTCAGGATATCATGTAATTGGTGGTGATCTCATGATATGGACTATTTCTGAGCTCATTTGGCACATCTTTTGTAAACAGAAAGAAATTTGTTTTAGTTTTGAGAGATGCAGTGTGATATGGAGTGGTTATATTACCCTCTATTTTGTGTTTAGAAAATGATTTTTGAGATTTAATCTTATCCCACAAGATAGGATGTTTAGCTTTTCTAAACTCTTTAAATACTTGTAATTTTTGTAATCAAGACATCCTCGCCTGGGGCAGAAGATGGACGTTTGATTTACAGACTTTAATGGAACAACAATACACATTTCGGCTTTAGATTTTTGTGGATGGTGTCTTCATTGAAGTTTTGTTTATCTTGATATGATAATAAGTTTTGATAGCTTTAGTCTTCATGATTTATTATGTTATTGGGATAATTCCTTTATAAATGTGTCCATGAATAATACTTCAGATATTAATCGTGTGATCACCTATTCAATTTTAATTATAGGATTTCTCCTTTAATTTTCACTTGAATGATTAAATGCAAGTATGTTTGCCAACTAATTTTTCTTAATGCAATTACTTGCAATCATGAGATCACAGTAACTATTGGTACCATTCTTTTTGTTAATAAAATTTAACCGCCAACATAATTGTTCTGCATTTATTCATAACAGACTTAAGGTTCCTTGCAGGTTTTCCTCCTGGACAAGGCGGTTGAATGTTTTCTAATCGCATAAAGGTTTGGATGCATATCGTCAGCTCACTAATAGGTTAGTTCAATTTCATTTTTCTGCTATTTGTTTGTCACTAAAATTCGAATGTAAAGTTTGTCTTTTGACTAGCTATACATTCATGTTTCATAACATTTTCTTCGATTAGTTTAAAACTTACAAAAGAAAAACCAAAAAGTATTTTTATGTGCTTTCTTTATCTGCTTCTTTAGAGCAGTCATTTTTACATTGAGTTTATTAAGTTTAGATTAAAACTTGCAGCCTATAAATAATGTATATAAATGAGATTTATTTATCTTTTGCTTAAATACGCCTATTACAGTCACATCAGAACACACACACACACACACATATATAATATTTAGTAATTAGTTATTTTTTTCTTTTATTTTATTTTTGTTTCATTTAGGATTCTTAGATTGGCCAACAGAGCCATTAAACCCGTCAAAACGAGTTATACCAAACAACTTGGGTTACTTAGACAACCTCGGACCAAACTTGTTCTTCCAATTGACGGACGGTCATTTTCGCCCATCAACACCTCCATATTTGATTCTCGATAAATATGTGTGTACCTTATCGAAGAGAAAGAATTGTTTAGTTCTCTGGTCCTGTCTTTCCAACATTCTAATGCATTTACCTACAAATTCACTTTGTCATTTAACCATTCAATTATTATTTTAGAGTCTCCAAATACCTGCAAATCAACAATATGTAGCCTAGATGCCAATGTAAGAGTGGCCCAGAATCCATGAATTTCTTCTCTAGTATTAGTGCCTAGACCACAGTTGAAAGTCCATTTGTACATTGTATTCTCATTGGTCCTAATCAAACCCCCTGCTCCACTTAGTTGACCATTTGATTGGGCTACTCCATCAAACCATCTTGTTATTGCCGAAAACTATAGGGAAGTCTTGAAGTGTCTTTTAGTTGGCACTTTTTGTGTAGAGGTTAATATGTTCAAACCTCCAAGTGTCTTGTGAATTACAATGCTAATAGAAGGGCTCCCATTATCAAAGATTGTCCTATTGCATTCCAACCATATGTTCCAACTAACAATATAAGGCAGTGTATGATACATTTGCACCTTCTTTGTACAGCAATCAAAACAATCATTTAAGGAGTTTCTTTCCAATAAAGTCCTAAAATTAAGTCCTCTTAGAATTATGTGCCATACTTTTTGGGTAAAAGGACAATTTACCAAAAGATGATTTATTATTTCAAGGTTTTTAAGACATAAATAAAAAATATTGGGTCCTTCCCAACCTCTACCTTGTAGATTATCCCAGGTAAGTATCTTGTTTTCCATAGCTAACCAAATAAAGACTTTAATTTTTAGAGCTAGTTCCCATTTCCATAGATTTCTCCTCCAACCTATAGTTTTATGCTGCTAGATTTTTTTAGCTAAGGCCCCATATACATTTTTTACTGAAATTAAACCTGACTTATCACCCCTAATACAATGAAGTTCATTAGTATTGTCATGTAGTTGGATCCCCAACTCAACTAACCCCCTGCAATAAAGATCCCATTCGATTTCCAAATGTCTAGTGAGACAAAGTTCTGCACTATCTTTCCACTGTGACAATATTACCCCTTGTCAGATTGCTCCTCTAGCCTGAAAGAGGTAGCTTATGTTCCTTTGTTTTACAACAATAATTAATTCTTGTGATAAGAGAGAGGATTTCCCCAAACCCATGATCAAATCCTTTCCTATTAAGACCGAATGTCCAGTCCCAAACTTCCAACTCAACTAATGTATTATAATGTACAAAGATTTTAACAATGTTTTCCAAAACTGCGAAGCAATAGTCGATCTTTGATTAGCCGACCTAAGCCAGGAGCTACCGATCAATGAGGGAAGTATTTGTCCTTAATTACCCTATGCCATATCCCATCCTTCATTAGCACACGCCAAACAGTTTTAGCCACCAATGCTTTGTTAAAAAGGAAGATGTTCCACAAACCCCAACCTCCAAAGTACTTTGGTCTAGTAATACAATTCCATCTATAGAGATGAATATGTTTCTTTTCACTACAAATCGACCAAAGGAAATTAAAGATTATTTGTCTAATATTGTTGAGTATAGAGATAGGAATGGCATCCAAATCCATCCAATACACATGTTGGCTTTCTAAAACATCTTTTATAAGAACAAATCATCCACCAAGAGAAAGCCATCTCTTACACCAGTGACCGGTCCTTTTTTCAAATTTTGCAATTAACCATCTCCAATATTCAACCTTATAATTACCCATATTTAGAAAGTAGCCAAGATATGTAAATCCTTCAGAGAGTTTAACAAAATTGTAAGGGAATGCAGCTTTAAAAAGTTCTAATTCCTCCCCCTGTAGACCCCAATAATGAAAAGTCGACTTTGTCATGTTTACCAGCAAACCTGACGCTCTGCAAAAAATCTTAAGTAAATTATCAATCTCCCTCCATTTTTGTAAAGTAGCTTTATCAATTATGAGTACATCATCCACAAAAAAAATATGTAAGATCTTTATTATTCTAGATACCTTCACACCAGATAACTTCCCTTCTGCCTAGACTTTCTTTAGAAGCAAACTAAGACCTTCCATCACTAAAATGAACAATAATGGGGATAAAGGACAACCTTGTATCAAACCTCTTCCACTCTGGATGAAAGAAGTAGTCTCCCCATTTATCAGAACCACAAAAGTCACACTTGTCACACAACTCATTATCCACTTGGTAGTCAAAAGACCAAAACCTGCTTGTAATAAAGTCAATCTTAAAAAATCTCAGTTAATCCAATCATATGCCTTTTTGAGATCAAGTTTCAAAATTAATGCCTTCAAGTTTTTTTGCTTAATGCTATGAAAGCATTGTTGGGTAGTAACAATGGCATCCGGTATCTGTCTCCCTTTTAAAAACCCTAATTTCTCATCTGATAAAGTTTGGGAGAGAATAGGTTTAATCCTATTCACAATAATTTTTGCAATAAGTTTGTAACAAAGATTACATAAAGCAATGGGTCTAAATTCGTCAAAAGTAGCAGGCTTGTTTACTTTAGGAATGGGAGCTAAAAATGTCAAGTTTATGGCTCTTACCAATTCACCTATGATCCTGGAGTCCTCCACCACCTTCGACAAATCATCCCCAATCAAATCGAAGAAATGTATGAAGAACTCAATCGTCCAACCATTAGGTCCCAAAATTTTGTCTTTTGCAAAGGCTTTGAGTACTTCCAATGACTCCTCCTTAGTGCACGGTATTTCAAGAATAAGTGTTTCTTCCTCCTCGACTAATCGGGGAAAGAACCTGGCTACAGAAACCTGATCATTAATGTTAGAAATACCCGACTCCTCGAAGAAACTTTTGTAAAATATATTTTCCTCTTTCTTAATATCCTCTTGTCTAGAAAGTACCTCCCCATCTTCCGAAAAGATTCCCATATATGTTTAATATTTCTTCTAAAAATGACAAAGTGATGAAAACAAATTGTATTTTGGTCCCACTTTTTATCTAGGTTTCTCTGCTCCGCTGTCTCCAAAGCTCCTCTTCTCTCAGAAGTAGAGAATTTCACTCTTCCTCTAAAGTCTTTATGTGACTGTTTACCTCCATTCTCCTTCCCCCCCAAGATTTCTCCAGATATGTGGCCTCGATTTTCTCCTCCAGCTTAACTAAATTTAAGTTTTTCTTCAATCTCATTTGTTTATCCCATAGTTTGACCCTTTGTTTCAAACTTTTTAATTTCCACACTAATATTCTCTATACTCCTGTTTCTTGTAAGAATTGTTGATAATTCCAAACTTCATGTATTAATTGGGAAAAGTCATTTTCCTTCAACCATATCAGATTTAATTTGAAAGGGTATGTTGTCAGATAATCAATGTTTTCTATCTATAGGAGTACTGGAGCATGATCCGAAAGAAAAGGATATTCAACCCAAGACCTATACCTTCTCGATAAGTTCACTAGATCTTCATATATAAAAACTCGGTCTAGCATTTTTGAGATACTTTCAGCTCCCAATCTTTCGTTTCGCCAAGTAGGAACTACTTTCTCTGGTAAAATATCAAGAAGCTTATTCCTTTTAAAAATAGCTTTGAAGTACCCTGCTGACTGGTCCAGATGTGTTGTATCTCCCCAAACCTCATCAACATTTAACGTGAAATTAAAATCCCCTACTAAAATAAGAGATTTGTAAGCTAGTAAACCCTTTTTATTCACCTTGTCCCACAAGAAAATTCTATGTGAGCAAGGACCGTAAATGTTTAAAAGAGAAAGTTGCCTTTTATTTTCACAACATGTACCTTTCAAAAGAATACCACCACAACTGAGGTAAGGAAAAAGATAAAACATAAAAAGATCCTAGGTCACCAAGAGACCCCCAGACTTGCCAACAGAGTTAACTGCACAAACTAACCACCTAGGTCTAAGGGAATCATGAATAATCGATCCTTCTTTTCATCAACCAAAGTTTCTTGCAGAAATATAATATCAGGATTAGTCCTATCTATTAGTCTATGCATGGAAGCATCTTTTAGGGTGCCCCCCACCCCTCTGATATTTAAAGTGATAAAGATCATGATTTTTCCCTGGCTAGGGATTTCATGCCTCTAAGTGCCCCATTATCATTTATATTGGTGGTAATTGTTACAGGTAAATTTGTAACCGAATATGCTTTTTTGCATGCACACCTAGTTTTAATAGGAGATATCTCCATGCCAAGACCCCTCGAACATGTGAATTCCTTCCCAGAATCCTCCCTAGCCCTATCACACCATCTAGAAGCTTCAACCATCACATCTCTTCTGAAAACTGATCTCCCCTGATAAGTAGTGATAGGATCCGGTGAAAAAGTCTTGCTATAAGTAGGGACCAGTGTATCCAGGACAACACCCAGGGAGATATCTCCTAGCTTAGGTTCCCTAAAAATAGGTAGGTTATCACTTCCACCCCCAGGTTCCCTAAAACCAGATAGATTAGCACTTCCACCAATAGAATTACTGGTTAAAATCTTAGCAATACTATCATCAACAAAACTAGCCGAAGTTTTTTTAGGTAATATGAAAGTGTCCCCTCTAGAATCAAGAGAACTTCCCCTTTCTTCTTGAGAAAATACATGCATCTTTGAAGTATTGGTCTAA
>ML794409.1:397567-411820 GCA_009831015.1 Picea engelmannii | reverse complement strand
CATGGGAGGGGATCTAGGAACCCTAGGAGAAATTTAAGGAGCGATTTTGGGGGGTGTGAGGGAATTTAGACTTTTAATTAATAAACATAAATTAATTATTGGAGAACCCTAGGGATGAGTGACACTTGGACGGCGGAGATTGCCTAGAGGTTTTGTCATAAAATATTAATTAATTAATAATCAGGAAAGTAGGTGGGTCTCATTTTTCCTATAAAAGAAAGGGAAAGGAAGGAAAAATGGGAGGAACGGTTAGCGTAACGTTACGCTGCCGAATTGTGGTTTGACGGATTTTCTTGTGAGGAGTTGGGTCTATCTCAGCTTGTTGGAGTGGTAGCTCAGCCGTGGAGGCGAGCTGAGAAGCTAGTTTCTCTCTGGTTCTTGTGTGGCCCCTTTGCGGCTCGGGGGGCGAAGGGGGAAGCAGAGTACCCCTCGCGTTTGGCTGGGAGGTACCGGTGAGCTTTCTAAGTCGGCAAGCGGGAGCGGCAAGGAGTGCGGGACGTGGCACGGAGCAATAGCGCGGGACAACGCCTTCGAGGTATTCACCGCCAATTCCAGGTACGCAATGCAGTGTTAAAACAAAAGAAAAATGTTGAGATGCTTATGAAATTGAGATAAATGGTTGATGAATTTAATTAGGATGATTTGTCCCCTTGTTAATTTATGCGTTAGTATGGTGGAGTTCCTCTGCGTTTTGGGGTGATTTACCGGCATCCTTTTGTGATTTTCTCTGCGTATGGTATTATACATTCCTCTGCGTTGGTCTTAAATTTTTGCAAATCCTTGTGTTTAAACTCGCGGCGGGGTTACCTCGCGGATCGCGCTCTTGAACCCTGTTATTTTTTTTGCGTTTGTTGCTCCCTTCAGCGTGGCGTTGGCCAAACTTCTCTGCGTTGTGGCATTCCTTCATCTCGGCGATTGTTTAATTAATTGTGGATTGATTTTAGCTTCAGGCTTGTAGACTGCGTCTTCTCCCCTTTCCCGAAAAGCCAGTTTCATCCCGCGATGATTCTCAAGGAAATTTTAATCCTTCTCTAGGTTCTTTTGTTTACGGTGTCTAGAGGACAACAACTCCTCTATGTGGTATTCTCCTCGGAACCCTTCGTTGATCTCTCGGCATTGGGGAGGAAACTCGCGCGGATTCGTGCACCCAACTCTGCAACTAGGTCGATATTGTTGACTGCATTGTTTCCACCCCTCCTGCGTCCTTGTTTTACCTCTGAGTTTTCTCTTTTTCTGTTGTTGAAGGTTCCAACTCCCTCCCAGGTTCCTAGCCGAAATGGCTGCCCTGAGCTACGTTTTGGCCGGATGGACAATCCTGAGTTGGTTGATTTGCACCTGTGCGTTTAAGCTTCCAAATCGCGGCCTGGTAAATGGTCTCCATCTGAACTCCTTCCACGAATTCCCGTGCAGCAGTCTAGCGGCCTGTAGGGGCAGATAACGCTGGAAGATTGATCCAGGGTTAGAATATCCAAATGTAGTATTGATACCCCTGGGGTACGATTTTTTTAAGCTTGCATGTTACCGGTGGGTGTGTCAGCGCATCAACGGACGTGTGCGCCTTACCTGTCAATAGACTGCGTTCTTCTTTATGACCGCATTTACCTATTTCGATGGGTGCGTAATTATTCGTTGTTCCTTGTCTTGATTGGCGCCCTGTATTTCCCCTGAAGGGCGAAATTTCTCCATGCAAATTGATGGGGCGATCTCCACTGGCCGGATGTCAGTGATAGTCTGGTCTGGCATTCCGCCACCTCGCTGATTCAAATCAAAACAAAACGCTTTCACAACACCCAACGCCGCCCTTTTGGATTCTTGAGACGGACCCTCAACGCCTTACGACCTCACTCCTGGCTTACCTTCCGAGACACTTAAACGCGGGTCAAAGATAATGTATAAAATCTTAATGTTTTCTTATACCGTTCATTGATTGTAATTCTTCTCTTAAAAGAAGGGTTTCTGCAGTCTTATTTGGATAATTGTGCAACGTCCTTTATTCCACCCAGCAACACCGAAAACGTGTACAATTACTACGTCAATTTATATCGTGATTTATAGGCATCGGATTTTAATTATTGGCTTTTAAAACAGAGAATTGGGTACCATGTCCTTATTATTTGGGTATCATTACACTCGGTCATTTAATCTGTCGTTGTTGTTGTATAAGTCCGCTGCAGTTATGAGTTATCTGGATTTTTGTAGAAATTTGATGTCATTCATAACAGGAGGTTATTTATAAGTTGACCCTGAAATCTAAAACTATAACTGTAATGCTTCGGAAGCTGCACCCCTGGCATGACAGGTCTGCGTGTTCCCAGTTTCCTGTTGAGTGCGTATAACTTGATCTAAATGCAGTCACATTTTCCGTCGTATTGCTCGGCCTATGGATGATTAATGTCTACGAATGCTTTAATGATCATTGTTATATATGTATATATAATAATAATATATATACATATATATATATATATGAGTATATTCAACACTGCACGAAATAATTATATCAGGTTGTTCGAAGGCGTTAACCACCTCTTCAGTGTATGGAAAAATAGCTAGTTCCTCGACCATGCCTTTACACCCACTATTGCAAGACCTTATTTCCATAAGAATTCTAGAACAATCTAGATAAAATAATAAATAAGATAAAGTCCTATTACATGACCCTATTCCAATGAGAACACCTGAAACAATCTAGATAAAAGAATAATAAATTAAAGCCATATTACATGACCTTATTTCAAATAGATTACTTGAAACCAATCTAGATAATGTAACCCCCCTTTTTACTCTTACAGCATAGCAATCATTTTACCAATGGTTTTTCTAGATGCTTACTTTAATCAAGAAAAGTTAAATCATTGAAGGGTACTTTAGAAAATAAAGGTGAGGATATGATTGGGATTTTAGAAAATAAAGGTGAGGATATGATTGTTGTTAATGAACCATAATTGTGGTTAGCAAAGTTAAAATTTGGTTTTTATTGAAATGTTAATGAGGAGGCTAAGCATGATGTTAATATTTATCTAACCGCCATGATATTACTTGTTCAATTACATTGTTAATATTGTTAAATTAAATGTTATTTATGACGTTTAAAGCGCAATCCTTGAGGTCACCTTACTACAATGCTAATGAAAAGTATGGTTATCTTGAATCATGTTATTATTAATGGTGAGAGTTGTCACTACCAATATTGCCCCTTACTAGCAATTGTCATGTTAAAATTCTAGCATTTTATAGATGGCCATTTTAAATTAAGATGATATAATGTTAATTCAACTAGGATGTTACCTTTGAATATAATAGTAATTTGCATTATCATATTGGATTTATGATTATAATGACATAGCGAGAGGGCTTCTTATGTTGGAATTAAAGGTTTTTAATTTGAAAAGGTTATTAGAATTTGGTGGCTGTAGCATATAAGAGCTAGTGTAACTATGAAATCATGGTTCGGATTGTGTGATAAATGATAGATAGTTAATGATTTGTGACAGTGGTATTGTGATTTTTAATTATTGATTAATAACATGTGTGGTGCGATACCCTGAAATTACATACCGTAATTTACCCCCAGTTAGTATATTAGGGTGGTTGATCTGTTGGATAACGTCGATCTTGAGTAGTTGTTGTCGTAGTCCTCTTGTCATGCGCCTTCCGTAAGGGGTGCATTGTTCTTCTTAATTAGGATGTACTTGATTGTGGTCAGTTGGTTGCTTGGTCTGTTGTGTCGGGTGGGATGTAGACACCTCCATGTTCCTCGGAACAGTCGCCAGCCCTGAGACCTTAAATGGTTAAAGACGATGGGAAACCAGGCTTGAGCGTTGATTATGTGTCTTGGAGATCCTAACCTTGCAGGGTAGGACGGGCGGGAGGTCAGTCGTATTTAGTGGTCAGTTTTACTTTTCGCTGAGTGTCTGCGTTGTGCACCTCTGCCTATGGTTGTGTTTGTGGTGGTTCTCGTTGAGGCGTTCAGCGTTCTTGTGCTGAATCTTGTGATTGAGTATTGTTGTTAGTCGAGTGTCATCGTACAGTTCATTATGTTGCTACTTCTACACGCGCGCACACACCTAAAAAAATAAAAAATAAAAAAAATAAAAAAATTTGCACCTATCACTAAAACGGTTGTCGTAACGAGGCGGTTCGTTACAGTAACCCTCATTGTTTCCAAGATGCTCATAATAGTCAAAGGGAAATTGAATCTTGGTGTTGTGTTACTAGAGATACATGCTAGAAATGAAATACACTATTTATTTTCCCAATAAATGAAAACAAAGTTTATGACTAGGAAAGGAATACATGTACCAAAATTATTAGGCACAACCTCTTCATAGAGAAAAAAGAACTAGGTGATTATACTCAACAAACACCATAATGGAATAATTAAGGTATGGTGACGATGATGATGTACCTTATATATTCTTGAAATCATGTACCTTATATATTCTTGAAATCATGTACCTTATATATTCTTGAAATCATGTACCTTATATTTCAAATTTCTTCTGAACAAATTGATGATGTACCTTATATATTCTTGAAATCACCTCATCATGAAGGGTTTAAGTATATAAAAAGATATACATGTTGAGAAGGTTTATAACCAGATTTTAGCTCAGCACTCTCTGTTTCAAGAACCAAGAGAATGGACCCATGATACTGCAACATTAGTCAGTTGGTCTAGGATCTTTGTAGTGACATTTCTCTAGTGTAACCATTGAAGGAGATCCAATCCATCCATTGGAAATATTTTCAATCAAGGATTCCTCCAACCAGGTTTCCACCTTTCCCAAACTACGAATTATTCTACAACATGTGTTTTTTGAGGAGCTCAGGATCGTAAGCTTCCCATCTTTCAACGTTAGAGAAAATGCTATTGAAACAAAAAAATATTCTAGTTGAAATTTCTCAAATGATTCTTCACATGGTTTCATCATGAACATGAATGAAAATGAAATTTAATCCAAGCTCAATTAAACAACAAAATGAAAATCATCAAATAAAAATAAGAAAGCTCTCATGTGAAAAGGAAATAAGACTAAAGCAATCCATCCTGAGTTGCAACCTAAACTAATTACAATTGGTGGATTTTTTATTCAAGAAACCAAGATAATCCTAAATCTATGCTACCCAAGAAAAAACTGAAAGAAAATATCTAAACTATGCAAGCCGACAAGGAAATAAAGAACTATGCTACTTCTATTCCTACACTATCCTATGCTGGCTAAAAAAGGACTATGTGAAATCATAGTACCAATGTATCGATTCAAGCAACTCCAAACCTACAACCACATGTTCATCAAAAGTCAATAGAAAAAATTGGAGTAGTGAGAGATCAAAGATAGGAAGAATTGAATCAAGTAAATTTCTACCTAGCATGTAAAATTTGGTAGCATTATTATTCATGGGAAATGTATACATGTAGGATTCCTCCGACCAAGCTTCAATTTAATGATAAAATTTATAATGATCATCATAAGACTATTGGAATAAATTTGAAAATGAGTCACATACCTGATGAGACCCATAAATGAAATTTGCATGAAATGTACCTTGTGGGGGAGTCTCAATATTGATGGTACCATTCATTCCATATGTTAAAGCAAGACAATGAGAACCTAGAATAACCATCGGTCAAAACCGAAGTGCCTCATTTGTAATGTCCCTCCTTAAGGTTGCTATAAAATTGTATTGGATGTTGGTATGTTTTATGCATTTAATTGGCTGGTAACTTTTGTCAAACAGTTCAGTATTATGCCCAAACCCATTGTACTAACTCCTTTTATGTTTTTTGTAGTATTCTTAAGTTATTTTTGATGTATATATTTTGTCAAAGAATTTTTGGACACACCCAAAATTCATTGAAACCATATTTCATGTTGATGTTAGGTTAATATGTTTGTTTATTGGTGTCATCAGTTATGGTTTCAATGGAAAAGTGAGGGTTTTGATGCCAAATAAGATATGCATGACTCTTACAAATTATAACAGTAATGTGGTAACTAACTAGTTCTTAAACAAATTAATACAATAACAATATATATGATTAAAAAACCTATCTTTATTATGGATGCAATCAAAACCTTTACACAACAATACAACTCACATATTTGGTCTCTAAATACACTTGCAATGGGTGGTACTGTTGTTGGGAGAATATGGAAAAATATGGACCTATAATGATTTTTTTAGCAGCCTCCAAACACCCCATGATCTTCTACTCAAGAAGACAGTGACCCTTGCTACAGAATATTATGATTCCTCTAAGAGACAAATCAACCCAGTCATAAAACTACATCCCTCCATGATAAAATAACGCCCTCCCAGTTGATAAACTTGACCCAACCAAGGTAATAAGGAACCCAATCAACATAAACTCAATTTTTGTAGAATATATCGGCCTCCCTAAGTATAAATATGACCCTTCCACTATATAAATGTTCCCCTATAGTAGAACTTGACCCCTTACAAGTGAAATCGACCCCTGTAAATGATGAATTCGTCCATCAAACAAATAAAATCAGTTTGTTCAGAAGAACTCAACCTACACAATGGATTGTAGGCATCTTACTAGAATATATTGGTTGTTTCCAAATAATACGGCTTCATCCATCAATTTAACCTCCCACACCAATGAAAACACCCTCTACTATGGAAATATAAAATTTATAAATATAGCCCAACTTCATCCAACAAGATTATGATCTCTACAAACTGGGACTACTACAAAATTTGAATCAAACTTCTCAAAAATGGAAGTAAGTGGGAAAATTTAATGTTCTTTCCCACAAAATGGATAGGGTGGAATATTTCACCACTAAAACCTAACCATCTAAGGTGGAATTATTCACTACCGAAACCAATCCACACAAGGGTTTCCTACAATCCCCAAAGACTCCAAGACCTCTCCAAATCAAATAAAAAATAATCATCAACATAATGAGAGAAGGATATCTCATCTTTCTTTTATCCCTCTCACCTTTTTGATGAACCTTTTTACCCTTTTTGGTTGACCCTTTTACCTTTTTACTTTACTTATGTGATTCAATGACTTTATAATGTAGATTTTTCCTCAAAATGACATCAAATAATTAATCTATTAATCCTCTTTTTATTCGACCATGGCCTATGGGAATGAAATATACCACTAATTCATCCTCCTAGAATGATCATTTGTAAGGGGACATTACAATACTCCCTTCCTGAGATTTCTTGTGCTCAAGTAATGCCAACACAACCATAGAAACAATAGGTAGAGCCGAACTGAAATAGTGACTAACCCTAGGGTCCCAAACCAATATTAAATATGTGGAGCACCTATTTCTCATGATACTATCCTACAAGGTTATAACACAGGAATCCTGTTAAATGTCACCAATCATAAGAATAATTAGATATTGTAAAGGATCATTCCATCCCTCATAGAATATCCCACCTAGGAAGCTAGTCCAATGCACTATAGAAATGAGCTCCTGATAATAAAAATTGACTCTGCCATATGTACTAGCTTCCAAATTGTCAAACCATGAAGTCCAAGGGTCCCATGCTATCCCAAGGAAGGACCCACCATGCTAACATTGTTCCACAATGATCATAAACATATGACTGTCTTGCCTAAATTGCATCCTCCACTACTGGAAATCCAAGATGCAATGTCTCAAAGAATTGTCCCCACTATCAAGGATCATATCTTGCAAATGTACCTTAGTGAACTCAAGGAATTCAAGTCCAGTGTCATACCTAATCTCGGGTATCAGTGAAGAAAATATTTATTTCCATATAGAATGCATCCCAACATCTCCTCTCAAGGCATCCCAAAAATAAAATGGAGCAATCAGATGAGTTCATGGAACCCACATCCAAACTAGAAGTCCATCTTCCCTCAAATAAACTGACTCGCGTTATGTTATGTTGATATCCATTTGAATCCAAACATGCCAAGTCTTTAATTGTTGTTTTTGTATGCACCCAACAGATGGAAACAAATGACTAGAAATCAATTGTATACCTACTAATACACATAAATCTTGCCAAAATGTATTTTCCCAATCTCTGTCAATGTACTCAAGAAACCCATGGAGTCTAAACACCTCCTTGAAAAATAACTATATTGCTTGTGGTGCCTCATACTTTGATGGAATTGTGAAGAAATGTGTCAAATTGGTCCATTGACAATCAATCAAATAAATATATTCCCTTCCATACACCTCCGACTCATTCTTCTAATGAGTCATGCACTCCCTCACATGTCTCAACACATCATCCTCGAGTCCCTTCCATAATAAACTCTCTCTAATCTACTGGTAAGTCCTAAAGTACCCAGGATTCCTTGACAAGGGTGTATCATGTATAGCTGTCATGATATGCTCTTGAAGTGTGGACTCAAAGACCAAGTATATGATACGTCTGTAGTAGATGATTTCATCCACCAATCTATAAATGTCATCCTAAATGTGTCCATCCATCAACTCACAAGAAAACCATTCCTTGGAATATTCCACTAGAAGGTGGGACTTCCAACAAACTAAAATTCATGTGATCCAATCCAATATGGCCTGAATCTCCTCCTAATGTACCTGTACACCCTGCACACTGATCATATGGACCAAATATGAATCATCCATCATGCCAAGCTCCAAGTTCCCAACCTGTTGATATCCTGATCGAATATCAATCTCTAGAATGTACTCTGTCCCATGCCTGAATATGTTGTCCATCTAATGGACCGACACAATCCTAGGAGCACCTCTGGTCATGCCCCTCAAAACCACCTTCCTACCATCCACTGTCCTCAACTCTAGCTCCATGGCTTGGTAATAAAAAAAATTATTTCCCAAGGAAACAAGGCATTAACCTCCCAATACGATATTAGTATCTAGCAGCTCAACTACGCAAAACTAATCAGTCACCATTTAGTTTCCCTATGCTACACCCAACTACATAATCTTCTATGTGTATGACATACTACACCCACTCGCTACCACTACATCAAACCTCTCAAGGTTTGTGGGTTTCTCCCCCATCAATCAAAACTATAACAAATTGTCCTTCGAATACCCCACAAGCCATGGAGGTGTGAAATCTAGGAAAAATTGACAGAGTGGTGACAATCACACTCTTAGTCTCAACGTGCTACTTCTCAACACTCTTAGCCTCCACTCATGGCTTCTCATCGTCTTAATTGATATGATTTCTTCATTTCTCATGTCCTGCCTCCTCATCCTCATCATTTTCAGGAAGTACCTCAATGTAATGTACCTTACCCTTTCTGATGCACTTGTGACCTTCCTTCCAAGGTTCCTTGTAGTTGTAGAAAACATTCTTACTCTTAAATTATCTTTGAACCTACTCATCCAATCTCTCTTTACTGAATCATTCCTTCTGAAATGGATTCTTATCTTTGTTCTTTGGAGGTATGAGAGGTTTAGAAGGAGATTTGTTCTTAGGAACAACAACCTCCATGTCACATGTTCTGATGATAACATCCTATAGTGAAGTTGTATTGAAGGCATTAACCCAACCACACAAGGGTTTAGAATTCCCCTCAATGAAGAGCATGATCAATATATGCTCTAACACATCAGTCACCATGACTAAAATCCTATGGAACTTTGAAATGTATGCATCTAGGGTATAATTTTTTTTAGAAGCTCAACCATATGATGTTTCCCCCTTAACATGTTACTTTGTAGTTACTATATCATTATTCATCCCTGCCAAGTTATTTAATATGTGTAAAGATATATCCTTTGGTTGTTCATTTATGTCCCACCATGTCTTCCTCTCCTTCCGACTCTGATTGGAATAAGTTTTCCTCTCCTCTATACCTTCTTCTCATGTATGTAATGTGTATACCATCCCCCCTGAATCATCAAGGTAACATGTAATACATAGGATGGTAGGAATAGCAACTATGATACCACTGCAATGTCCCTCCTTATGGATGCTATAAATTTCTATTGGCTGCTAGTATGTTTTATGCATTTACTTGGCTGACAACTTTCATCAAACACTTCACTATTATGCCCAAACCCACTATACTAACTCCTTTTCTGTTTTTTGTAGTGTTCTTAAGTTATTTTTGATGTAGATATTTTATCAAACACTTAGACACATCCAACATTCAATGAAACCATCTTGCATGATGCTATTAGGTTAATGTGTTTGTTGATTGGTGTTATCTGTTATGATTTCACTTGATAAGTGAGGGTTTTGATGCCAAATAAGATATGCATGACTCTTAAAAATTATAACAACAATGTTGTAACTTTAAACAAACTGATACAACAATAAGATATATGATTAAACAACCCATATTTATTATGAATGAACTAAGAACCTTTACACAACAATAAAACTCACAGATTTGGTCTCTAAATACATTTGCAATGGATGGAACTGTTGCTAGGTGAATATGGAGAAACATGGACCTACAACTATTTTGTAGCAGCCTCCAAACCCCCACGATAATCTACCCAAGAAGAAAACAACCCCTACCATAGAATATTACAATTAGTCTAAGAGAGAACTTGGCCCAGTTGTAAAAGTACAAACCTCCAAGATGAGATACAACCCTCCTAGCTGATAAACTCATCCTAGCTAATGGAATAAGGCACCCAATCAACATAAAATTATTTTCTCCAAAATATCTCTTCCCCCCCAAGTATAAACACGACCTTGCCACTGGATAAATGTGCCCCAGAAACAAAACACATCCCCTTACAAGTGAAATCATCCCTCGTAAATGATGAATTCGTCTAGCACACAAATAAACTATGTTCCTTTAGAAGAAATCAATGTACACAATGGATTTTCAGCCTCTTACTTGAATAACTTGGTTGTTTCCAAATAATACGACCTCCTCTAGCAAAAGAACATCCCACCCCAATGAAAACAACCTCTATTATTGTACTGTAAACTTTAGAAATATAATTCAACTTCCTCCAATAATATTAAATCTCTACAAACTCAGACTGCTACAAAATGTGAATCAAACTTTTCAACAATGGAAGCAAGTGGAAAACTTGAATGGTCTTCCCCACTAAATGGATAAGGTGAAATATTTCACCATTGAAACCTAACCATATAGGGTGGAATATTTCACCATTGAAACCAATCCACACAAGGGTTTTGTCCAAACCCCAAAGGCTCCACGAGCTCTCCAAATCAAATAAAAAATAATAATCAACATAATGAGAGAATGAGCTCTCATCTTTCTTTTATCCCTCTCGCATTTTTTATGACCCTTTTTATCCTTTTTGGTTGACCCTTTTACCTTTTTACTTTACTTAAGTGATTAAAGTGACTTTATAAGGTTTTATTTACTTTATTCTTCAAGTCATCTTTTAATCACTCAATGTAACTTTATACTCTTACATTTTCCTCCAAATGACATTAAATAATTAATCTGTTAATCCCATTTTTATTCGACTATGTCTTACGGGAACCAGATAGAACACCAGGTCGTCCTCCTAGAATGATCATTTGGAAGGGGACATTACATCATTATCCACGAAAGTCTCCCTAGGCTCACATTTTACATAACTCACATGTTGAGAGGAGAGGTGATATCTGCTAGTTTGAGGAAAAATTTGAGAAAAATATTACTCCAATCCTTCTCCTATAACATCATCACAATCATGTGAGGAGTGTTGGAGTATTGATATAGAATCCAAGGACGAGTGATGCATTTTACCCTTAATATGGACATGTGATTCTAAAGTAGATCTAGGTGACAATGTTTCTTGGATTAGCTCAATGTTTCTCGTGCCTTTCATGGTGATGGGTTGTTCATTTGATAGGATTTATCCATGGATATATGAAAAATCGTTATTGTATACATGCCTTATATCTTATGTGATTGACATTTGTTCATTGAGATCATAAATTTCAGATTGCGCACGATCAAATAATGATATGTTAGTGCTCACATTCAATTCCAGAACATAAAAATAGTCATCGAAAATAGGGTTATCATGATCAAATTGGGACTCATCATATTCCATAAATTTGAGTTGTGAATGAATTTCAACATTGTGCATCCAGGATGGACTGCCATTAAGAATGAGTATTTGATCAATCAAATCTTGGAAATATTGTTTCTATGATTTATCATTCAATATCTTATCATTAAAAGAGTAATGTACATACTGCAATGCATGATAAACTTGTGGGCGCTCATGTGGGTGATTATCATCAAAGATATTTGTTTAAAGAGAATGGATATCTTCAAATGATGAAAATGACAGGATTTCGTCAATGAGAGATTTGTTACAAATCAAAGTATATTCATGATTCTCTAAAGGGAAGACAGTAGATGGTTCACACTGGGACTAAGGGGTTTAATATTTATGGTGAATATTCCCCCATAGTTGTGACAAAGTGCTGACTAGAGATCATGTACCTCCCATCATTCATCGCCAAATCACGATTTTCCATTAAGGATACATTCGCTGCTTTTCCCAATAGTAAATTATCATTCAAATCTACAACAACTTGGTGAATTTATTCTTCATTAAATATAGATTCAACATAATATATTGAAACAATTTCCTTGGATGGTTATTTGAAATCAAATTACAGAGTATTAGATTTCTGAGGATAGGATTGAATGGTTTGTAGGTTTGAAAGTATTCCTTTGGGATAAGAGGTGATGATTTTTTTTTTGGTGTAGATTTGAATCTTTTGAATGAAATATAGTTTGATCATTCATATCACACCCTTTTGAAATGGAGACGACATATGAAATCCAATCAAATATATCTTCATATGAGGTTTTTTCATTTTTAGGAAATCCGCATGAATCTTTGAAAGAAATCATCCACATATTTGTTTCCAAGCCTACTGATTTCTTCAATTTGATTAAAGATTTAATAATAAACATAATATACATGATCATCAATAAAAACTTGCATGCATTGTTTCCATCAATGTATAGATTTCACTGGAAATGTCCTAAACTAAGCTTTAATCTACCCTTCAAATTCAATTGTCCCGAAAAATATTAATATTTTGTCATGTGATGTTTAAATGGTTGAGATGCATGAATGCATAGACATTCCCTTAACCATCAATTTTTGAGTTTGAAAAGAGACTAACTATCTCGACTGAGATGCCCTCTGATGGTCTCAAAATACTCAAACGGTTATCCCATACAAATATACAGAGAGGAGCCATGGTTTGATTAAAACAATTTAATTTAAATTACTCCACATGAGTAGGCTTGTCATCTGTCCCTCCTTATAGCACCAATTCCGTTGACGTAGGAAAAATTCCCATTATAAATATTAGGGGTTACCCCTAATAAGAGGTCCCACTTATACCTCCCACCATTTGGAATAGGGAACCCATCTGGATTTTGGCCTGACAACCATTTCTAGTTTTGGATTTTACCAATTGCGGCTCGATCCACCAATGAATGTTTCTAATCTAAAGCATGAAATGCATCTAATATAAGATTCATGTGTATGGCTGAAACTAAGTTAACCATCAAACAAACATAGAACCAACCATACTTCTATCACTGGCCCAAGATATAGTTCACATAGATCAGAGATAGAAATATGAATAAATAACTGCAAACACGGAATATTCTAGCATTTAAACAATCATTCATAGTTCTATGCCCATGGATTTAGTCAAATATCTATCGAAGAAAATAAATAAGAATGCATCCACCATACATAATAATATGCCACAATATGCAGTACATCCTTACACAACCTGAGTGATGAGCAAAATGCAAAGGAATAGTCCACAATATATCCAACACAAGAATCAAAGTTCTCGAGAAAATAGTTTGGCCAAACAAGGTTCTCCTCATTAAAATTTCTAGTAGTAGTACATGAAATCTAAAAGGGCCAAAATCCCTTTAGTTGGATCTAATCCCCATATTTATTGATATTCAAATTGACTCTTGTCCTTTTTCCTCCCCCTTGTGACCTTTCGTTTACAAATTTTTGTCCTTATCCTCTTTGGAATCATGAGGGAATAAGTACAATAGAAATGTTTATAATTTAATGTATAATATGCAATTACATTTTTAATTTGTCTTTTAGTGCTGATGTTCCATCATATATTTTTGTCATAACACACCTCACCAAATGTGATGATTGGTATAGACATTGGAAAATTCTTCTCCCTCCAAGTTTGATATTCAACCATCATGAGATTCATAATTCTTCTTTGGCCATTTGATTTTGATTCCCATTTGTTGCTCCCCTAATTTTGTGACAACTGTTGTTGTTGTTTTTGTTC
>ML794409.1:381707-397467 GCA_009831015.1 Picea engelmannii | reverse complement strand
TTGGACACACCCAAAATTCATTGAAACCATATTTCATGTTGATGTTAGGTTAATATGTTTGTTTATTGGTGTCATCAGTTATGGTTTCAATGGAAAAGTGAGGGTTTTGATGCCAAATAAGATATGCATGACTCTTACAAATTATAACAGTAATGTGGTAACTAACTAGTTCTTAAACAAATTAATACAATAACAATATATATGATTAAAAAACCTATCTTTATTATGGATGCAATCAAAACCTTTACACAACAATACAACTCACATATTTGGTCTCTAAATACACTTGCAATGGGTGGTACTGTTGTTGGGAGAATATGGAAAAATATGGACCTATAATGATTTTTTTAGCAGCCTCCAAACACCCCATGATCTTCTACTCAAGAAGACAGTGACCCTTGCTACAGAATATTATGATTCCTCTAAGAGACAAATCAACCCAGTCATAAAACTACATCCCTCCATGATAAAATAACGCCCTCCCAGTTGATAAACTTGACCCAACCAAGGTAATAAGGAACCCAATCAACATAAACTCAATTTTTGTAGAATATATCGGCCTCCCTAAGTATAAATATGACCCTTCCACTATATAAATGTTCCCCTATAGTAGAACTTGACCCCTTACAAGTGAAATCGACCCCTGTAAATGATGAATTCGTCCATCAAACAAATAAAATCAGTTTGTTCAGAAGAACTCAACCTACACAATGGATTGTAGGCATCTTACTAGAATATATTGGTTGTTTCCAAATAATACGGCTTCATCCATCAATTTAACCTCCCACACCAATGAAAACACCCTCTACTATGGAAATATAAAATTTATAAATATAGCCCAACTTCATCCAACAAGATTATGATCTCTACAAACTGGGACTACTACAAAATTTGAATCAAACTTCTCAAAAATGGAAGTAAGTGGGAAAATTTAATGTTCTTTCCCACAAAATGGATAGGGTGGAATATTTCACCACTAAAACCTAACCATCTAAGGTGGAATTATTCACTACCGAAACCAATCCACACAAGGGTTTCCTACAATCCCCAAAGACTCCAAGACCTCTCCAAATCAAATAAAAAATAATCATCAACATAATGAGAGAAGGATATCTCATCTTTCTTTTATCCCTCTCACCTTTTTGATGAACCTTTTTACCCTTTTTGGTTGACCCTTTTACCTTTTTACTTTACTTATGTGATTCAATGACTTTATAATGTAGATTTTTCCTCAAAATGACATCAAATAATTAATCTATTAATCCTCTTTTTATTCGACCATGGCCTATGGGAATGAAATATACCACTAATTCATCCTCCTAGAATGATCATTTGTAAGGGGACATTACAATACTCCCTTCCTGAGATTTCTTGTGCTCAAGTAATGCCAACACAACCATAGAAACAATAGGTAGAGCCGAACTGAAATAGTGACTAACCCTAGGGTCCCAAACCAATATTAAATATGTGGAGCACCTATTTCTCATGATACTATCCTACAAGGTTATAACACAGGAATCCTGTTAAATGTCACCAATCATAAGAATAATTAGATATTGTAAAGGATCATTCCATCCCTCATAGAATATCCCACCTAGGAAGCTAGTCCAATGCACTATAGAAATGAGCTCCTGATAATAAAAATTGACTCTGCCATATGTACTAGCTTCCAAATTGTCAAACCATGAAGTCCAAGGGTCCCATGCTATCCCAAGGAAGGACCCACCATGCTAACATTGTTCCACAATGATCATAAACATATGACTGTCTTGCCTAAATTGCATCCTCCACTACTGGAAATCCAAGATGCAATGTCTCAAAGAATTGTCCCCACTATCAAGGATCATATCTTGCAAATGTACCTTAGTGAACTCAAGGAATTCAAGTCCAGTGTCATACCTAATCTCGGGTATCAGTGAAGAAAATATTTATTTCCATATAGAATGCATCCCAACATCTCCTCTCAAGGCATCCCAAAAATAAAATGGAGCAATCAGATGAGTTCATGGAACCCACATCCAAACTAGAAGTCCATCTTCCCTCAAATAAACTGACTCGCGTTATGTTATGTTGATATCCATTTGAATCCAAACATGCCAAGTCTTTAATTGTTGTTTTTGTATGCACCCAACAGATGGAAACAAATGACTAGAAATCAATTGTATACCTACTAATACACATAAATCTTGCCAAAATGTATTTTCCCAATCTCTGTCAATGTACTCAAGAAACCCATGGAGTCTAAACACCTCCTTGAAAAATAACTATATTGCTTGTGGTGCCTCATACTTTGATGGAATTGTGAAGAAATGTGTCAAATTGGTCCATTGACAATCAATCAAATAAATATATTCCCTTCCATACACCTCCGACTCATTCTTCTAATGAGTCATGCACTCCCTCACATGTCTCAACACATCATCCTCGAGTCCCTTCCATAATAAACTCTCTCTAATCTACTGGTAAGTCCTAAAGTACCCAGGATTCCTTGACAAGGGTGTATCATGTATAGCTGTCATGATATGCTCTTGAAGTGTGGACTCAAAGACCAAGTATATGATACGTCTGTAGTAGATGATTTCATCCACCAATCTATAAATGTCATCCTAAATGTGTCCATCCATCAACTCACAAGAAAACCATTCCTTGGAATATTCCACTAGAAGGTGGGACTTCCAACAAACTAAAATTCATGTGATCCAATCCAATATGGCCTGAATCTCCTCCTAATGTACCTGTACACCCTGCACACTGATCATATGGACCAAATATGAATCATCCATCATGCCAAGCTCCAAGTTCCCAACCTGTTGATATCCTGATCGAATATCAATCTCTAGAATGTACTCTGTCCCATGCCTGAATATGTTGTCCATCTAATGGACCGACACAATCCTAGGAGCACCTCTGGTCATGCCCCTCAAAACCACCTTCCTACCATCCACTGTCCTCAACTCTAGCTCCATGGCTTGGTAATAAAAAAAATTATTTCCCAAGGAAACAAGGCATTAACCTCCCAATACGATATTAGTATCTAGCAGCTCAACTACGCAAAACTAATCAGTCACCATTTAGTTTCCCTATGCTACACCCAACTACATAATCTTCTATGTGTATGACATACTACACCCACTCGCTACCACTACATCAAACCTCTCAAGGTTTGTGGGTTTCTCCCCCATCAATCAAAACTATAACAAATTGTCCTTCGAATACCCCACAAGCCATGGAGGTGTGAAATCTAGGAAAAATTGACAGAGTGGTGACAATCACACTCTTAGTCTCAACGTGCTACTTCTCAACACTCTTAGCCTCCACTCATGGCTTCTCATCGTCTTAATTGATATGATTTCTTCATTTCTCATGTCCTGCCTCCTCATCCTCATCATTTTCAGGAAGTACCTCAATGTAATGTACCTTACCCTTTCTGATGCACTTGTGACCTTCCTTCCAAGGTTCCTTGTAGTTGTAGAAAACATTCTTACTCTTAAATTATCTTTGAACCTACTCATCCAATCTCTCTTTACTGAATCATTCCTTCTGAAATGGATTCTTATCTTTGTTCTTTGGAGGTATGAGAGGTTTAGAAGGAGATTTGTTCTTAGGAACAACAA
This sequence comes from Picea engelmannii, assembly GCA_009831015.1. Classification (NCBI taxonomy): domain Eukaryota; kingdom Viridiplantae; phylum Streptophyta; class Pinopsida; order Pinales; family Pinaceae; genus Picea; species Picea engelmannii. The sequence goes on along the minus strand of ML794409.1, from coordinate 393,853 downwards.
CCTCCATGTCACATGTTCTGATGATAACATCCTATAGTGAAGTTGTATTGAAGGCATTAACCCAACCACACAAGGGTTTAGAATTCCCCTCAATGAAGAGCATGATCAATATATGCTCTAACACATCAGTCACCATGACTAAAATCCTATGGAACTTTGAAATGTATGCATCTAGGGTATAATTTTTTTTAGAAGCTCAACCATATGATGTTTCCCCCTTAACATGTTACTTTGTAGTTACTATATCATTATTCATCCCTGCCAAGTTATTTAATATGTGTAAAGATATATCCTTTGGTTGTTCATTTATGTCCCACCATGTCTTCCTCTCCTTCCGACTCTGATTGGAATAAGTTTTCCTCTCCTCTATACCTTCTTCTCATGTATGTAATGTGTATACCATCCCCCCTGAATCATCAAGGTAACATGTAATACATAGGATGGTAGGAATAGCAACTATGATACCACTGCAATGTCCCTCCTTATGGATGCTATAAATTTCTATTGGCTGCTAGTATGTTTTATGCATTTACTTGGCTGACAACTTTCATCAAACACTTCACTATTATGCCCAAACCCACTATACTAACTCCTTTTCTGTTTTTTGTAGTGTTCTTAAGTTATTTTTGATGTAGATATTTTATCAAACACTTAGACACATCCAACATTCAATGAAACCATCTTGCATGATGCTATTAGGTTAATGTGTTTGTTGATTGGTGTTATCTGTTATGATTTCACTTGATAAGTGAGGGTTTTGATGCCAAATAAGATATGCATGACTCTTAAAAATTATAACAACAATGTTGTAACTTTAAACAAACTGATACAACAATAAGATATATGATTAAACAACCCATATTTATTATGAATGAACTAAGAACCTTTACACAACAATAAAACTCACAGATTTGGTCTCTAAATACATTTGCAATGGATGGAACTGTTGCTAGGTGAATATGGAGAAACATGGACCTACAACTATTTTGTAGCAGCCTCCAAACCCCCACGATAATCTACCCAAGAAGAAAACAACCCCTACCATAGAATATTACAATTAGTCTAAGAGAGAACTTGGCCCAGTTGTAAAAGTACAAACCTCCAAGATGAGATACAACCCTCCTAGCTGATAAACTCATCCTAGCTAATGGAATAAGGCACCCAATCAACATAAAATTATTTTCTCCAAAATATCTCTTCCCCCCCAAGTATAAACACGACCTTGCCACTGGATAAATGTGCCCCAGAAACAAAACACATCCCCTTACAAGTGAAATCATCCCTCGTAAATGATGAATTCGTCTAGCACACAAATAAACTATGTTCCTTTAGAAGAAATCAATGTACACAATGGATTTTCAGCCTCTTACTTGAATAACTTGGTTGTTTCCAAATAATACGACCTCCTCTAGCAAAAGAACATCCCACCCCAATGAAAACAACCTCTATTATTGTACTGTAAACTTTAGAAATATAATTCAACTTCCTCCAATAATATTAAATCTCTACAAACTCAGACTGCTACAAAATGTGAATCAAACTTTTCAACAATGGAAGCAAGTGGAAAACTTGAATGGTCTTCCCCACTAAATGGATAAGGTGAAATATTTCACCATTGAAACCTAACCATATAGGGTGGAATATTTCACCATTGAAACCAATCCACACAAGGGTTTTGTCCAAACCCCAAAGGCTCCACGAGCTCTCCAAATCAAATAAAAAATAATAATCAACATAATGAGAGAATGAGCTCTCATCTTTCTTTTATCCCTCTCGCATTTTTTATGACCCTTTTTATCCTTTTTGGTTGACCCTTTTACCTTTTTACTTTACTTAAGTGATTAAAGTGACTTTATAAGGTTTTATTTACTTTATTCTTCAAGTCATCTTTTAATCACTCAATGTAACTTTATACTCTTACATTTTCCTCCAAATGACATTAAATAATTAATCTGTTAATCCCATTTTTATTCGACTATGTCTTACGGGAACCAGATAGAACACCAGGTCGTCCTCCTAGAATGATCATTTGGAAGGGGACATTACATCATTATCCACGAAAGTCTCCCTAGGCTCACATTTTACATAACTCACATGTTGAGAGGAGAGGTGATATCTGCTAGTTTGAGGAAAAATTTGAGAAAAATATTACTCCAATCCTTCTCCTATAACATCATCACAATCATGTGAGGAGTGTTGGAGTATTGATATAGAATCCAAGGACGAGTGATGCATTTTACCCTTAATATGGACATGTGATTCTAAAGTAGATCTAGGTGACAATGTTTCTTGGATTAGCTCAATGTTTCTCGTGCCTTTCATGGTGATGGGTTGTTCATTTGATAGGATTTATCCATGGATATATGAAAAATCGTTATTGTATACATGCCTTATATCTTATGTGATTGACATTTGTTCATTGAGATCATAAATTTCAGATTGCGCACGATCAAATAATGATATGTTAGTGCTCACATTCAATTCCAGAACATAAAAATAGTCATCGAAAATAGGGTTATCATGATCAAATTGGGACTCATCATATTCCATAAATTTGAGTTGTGAATGAATTTCAACATTGTGCATCCAGGATGGACTGCCATTAAGAATGAGTATTTGATCAATCAAATCTTGGAAATATTGTTTCTATGATTTATCATTCAATATCTTATCATTAAAAGAGTAATGTACATACTGCAATGCATGATAAACTTGTGGGCGCTCATGTGGGTGATTATCATCAAAGATATTTGTTTAAAGAGAATGGATATCTTCAAATGATGAAAATGACAGGATTTCGTCAATGAGAGATTTGTTACAAATCAAAGTATATTCATGATTCTCTAAAGGGAAGACAGTAGATGGTTCACACTGGGACTAAGGGGTTTAATATTTATGGTGAATATTCCCCCATAGTTGTGACAAAGTGCTGACTAGAGATCATGTACCTCCCATCATTCATCGCCAAATCACGATTTTCCATTAAGGATACATTCGCTGCTTTTCCCAATAGTAAATTATCATTCAAATCTACAACAACTTGGTGAATTTATTCTTCATTAAATATAGATTCAACATAATATATTGAAACAATTTCCTTGGATGGTTATTTGAAATCAAATTACAGAGTATTAGATTTCTGAGGATAGGATTGAATGGTTTGTAGGTTTGAAAGTATTCCTTTGGGATAAGAGGTGATGATTTTTTTTTTGGTGTAGATTTGAATCTTTTGAATGAAATATAGTTTGATCATTCATATCACACCCTTTTGAAATGGAGACGACATATGAAATCCAATCAAATATATCTTCATATGAGGTTTTTTCATTTTTAGGAAATCCGCATGAATCTTTGAAAGAAATCATCCACATATTTGTTTCCAAGCCTACTGATTTCTTCAATTTGATTAAAGATTTAATAATAAACATAATATACATGATCATCAATAAAAACTTGCATGCATTGTTTCCATCAATGTATAGATTTCACTGGAAATGTCCTAAACTAAGCTTTAATCTACCCTTCAAATTCAATTGTCCCGAAAAATATTAATATTTTGTCATGTGATGTTTAAATGGTTGAGATGCATGAATGCATAGACATTCCCTTAACCATCAATTTTTGAGTTTGAAAAGAGACTAACTATCTCGACTGAGATGCCCTCTGATGGTCTCAAAATACTCAAACGGTTATCCCATACAAATATACAGAGAGGAGCCATGGTTTGATTAAAACAATTTAATTTAAATTACTCCACATGAGTAGGCTTGTCATCTGTCCCTCCTTATAGCACCAATTCCGTTGACGTAGGAAAAATTCCCATTATAAATATTAGGGGTTACCCCTAATAAGAGGTCCCACTTATACCTCCCACCATTTGGAATAGGGAACCCATCTGGATTTTGGCCTGACAACCATTTCTAGTTTTGGATTTTACCAATTGCGGCTCGATCCACCAATGAATGTTTCTAATCTAAAGCATGAAATGCATCTAATATAAGATTCATGTGTATGGCTGAAACTAAGTTAACCATCAAACAAACATAGAACCAACCATACTTCTATCACTGGCCCAAGATATAGTTCACATAGATCAGAGATAGAAATATGAATAAATAACTGCAAACACGGAATATTCTAGCATTTAAACAATCATTCATAGTTCTATGCCCATGGATTTAGTCAAATATCTATCGAAGAAAATAAATAAGAATGCATCCACCATACATAATAATATGCCACAATATGCAGTACATCCTTACACAACCTGAGTGATGAGCAAAATGCAAAGGAATAGTCCACAATATATCCAACACAAGAATCAAAGTTCTCGAGAAAATAGTTTGGCCAAACAAGGTTCTCCTCATTAAAATTTCTAGTAGTAGTACATGAAATCTAAAAGGGCCAAAATCCCTTTAGTTGGATCTAATCCCCATATTTATTGATATTCAAATTGACTCTTGTCCTTTTTCCTCCCCCTTGTGACCTTTCGTTTACAAATTTTTGTCCTTATCCTCTTTGGAATCATGAGGGAATAAGTACAATAGAAATGTTTATAATTTAATGTATAATATGCAATTACATTTTTAATTTGTCTTTTAGTGCTGATGTTCCATCATATATTTTTGTCATAACACACCTCACCAAATGTGATGATTGGTATAGACATTGGAAAATTCTTCTCCCTCCAAGTTTGATATTCAACCATCATGAGATTCATAATTCTTCTTTGGCCATTTGATTTTGATTCCCATTTGTTGCTCCCCTAATTTTGTGACAACTGTTGTTGTTGTTTTTGTTCGATCATCCTTGGAGGTGGATAGGATTTGCAATGGTACTATTGTATACTGGTATATTTCCTTGGTATGTAGTAGCTATGCCTTCATGGTTTTCTCCCTTCACATCCTACTTATTTGGATTGTTGAGTATGATGTTCCTTCAACATAGGTACCTGACACCATTCAACATGCAATAGATGATTAACCATAGAATAATATTGAAATAAACTTTGAAAACCATGCATTTGAACCTATATAACTGAAACATTAGCTAAGTGATACTTCATATATGGTTCCGTGAGTTCAGTTCCTAATTCCTCTACTCTTGGTTGAATTATTGTTTTATTCGGGGTTGTTTCTAATGTGCCATATATTAATTCTAAAACATGTGAATAATTTGTGAGGATTATATGAAAGCATATACCTGTGTAGTTGTAGATCTCGAAAATACCTTTCAAATGGTATAATGAATGCGTAAAATGGGTATCAAAGTCAAAAGTTATGTCCAAAATACAAAAGGTAGTTTTGCAGGGTCTTGTCCATATATCAGCAAAAGAAACATGAACTCTTGTATTGACAAATCAAACATGAACTCCTCCATGTATAGACTATCCATAAATGAAACATGAACTCTTCCATTTATCGACTATTGGAAAATGAAACATGAAGTCCTCCATGTATCAGCTATTGGAAAACAAAACATGAACTCCTCCATGTATCGTATATTGACAAAGTAAAAAACATCAACTTCTCCATGTATCGTCTATCAAAAAATGAAACACGAACTCCTCCATGTATTGGAAAATGAAACTTGAACTCCTTCGGTGTATCGACAAAAGAAACATGAACTCCTCTATGTCTCGACAAAAGAAACATGAAATCCTCCTTGAATTGAAAAATGAAACATGAACTCTTGTATCAGAAAAAGAAACATGAACTCCTCCATGTATCAATAAAAGAAACATGATTGCCTAAATTGAAAATTTTCTAAGTGTCTTTTTTAATGGCAAGAAACAATAAGAACTTGAGTTCAAAAGTCCATAACTTACTCATACGATGTCTGATTGAGGCACCATTTTTTTTGTAACATAGAAAACAATGGGAGTGGATTCTAGTGAGAGACCTTACAAATTCATTCAATCATTTTAGTAGATTCATGTTTAATGAATATCACAGTCAATGAGCTTTTCTTGATGGAAAATCCTTGGAAATCATTTTGACACTTATGGACTTTGGATTTCGATTCAATTACTGGAATTGGGATTGAAATCCCATTAATCATACAACCAACCAGTTTCAGGTGTAAAAAATACACTTTGACCAGTACCCAAAATTGTGAGGAAAGACATTTTCTTAATGAAAGTTCAGAACCCATTCTTTCTACTTATTTTCCCAAATTTAACTCCATTAATTCCTACAATACCTATGTTATATAGGTTATTAGTCTTCCCATTACAACTAAATTCATATGTCAGTGGATGATAAATAGTATCCTATGAAAACAACCAACTGATGTTTGGAGCACTTTCTAGTGAGTATGCGACAAGAGTGCTAATTCTTCTCTTTGATGTAATTCAAATCCAACCCATGCCCTGCAGATGTTGCAATTAACCCACCTAAAAATAAAAAAACACTTTTATCATCAAGGTTAGTCATAAAATCAAGAAGGAAAAAAACATGTACACTGGCATGGTGTGTGTAATGAAAGCTACTGGCGACAGACACAAACTCAATCATGATTGCAATATGATGCACATTAATCGATTTAGGAAATCAATCATCAGTTATCTAGTTAGTCATGGTGGGATTAATCACTTGAAACCATAGGAATTTGATTAACAAGCATAGAGAGAATGATCTGAGCCAGAGGAACTTGGGAGAGGCTTTGAGATGAAAGCATATAACTGAGACAGTCTATGTCAACAATAAAAATAATATCACTGTCGATACGCTCAGTTTTGATGAGGGGTTAACATATTTCTACTAGAATACTGACGCCAAAAAAGGGAAACTTGCCAACAAGTAGTGCCTGAGAGAGAGAGAGAGAGAGAGAGAGAGAGAGAGAGAGAGAGAGAGATGAACCTCACCAATACATTGTGTATCAAAGAACATAGTTACCAACTTAACGAGAACTCTACAGAGTTCTCGTTTTTGGGGGGTCACATTTTTTACCTCGTTCTTAAAAATGCTACTACTGGTAGCACCCCCCACCCCTTCCCTTTTTAGGTGTTTTTTTTATATTTAAACTTTTTTGATCCATAATGTTTCCACATTATATTTTAAATGCTTGTTTTTTCATCTATTTTCAATTTTTTCTATTTTTTTTATTCAACTATGTTTTTAGTCATTTTTCCATGCTTCTTTCAATCTTAAAAATATTTTTTACCATTTACTCTTTTGAAATTAATATTTTCTGTCTTCTTAATTAATTTATGGTTCCATACTTTTTAAATATAGTGAAAAATATCATTTTTAACACATGTTTTACCTTTACTTCAATACATAGAAAATCACTGTAGTTAAATAACACTATTTTTTTATATTTAGCAAAAAATTATAATTTAATTTTTTTTTTATAATTGTTTTTTTGTAAATTAGTATAGGAATATATATTACTTGTAGGTATTATGATACAAAAAAGGGGGGAATCCTGGTCTTCCTAGAAGGAAACCAGACCATGGGTTCCATGTTGCTAATGTTGATAGTTACAGTGGATGTATCTGGTCTGCCACAAAGGGAAACCAGACCAAACCTTCCATACCCAGTTCCAAAAGCACATACATAAAAACTAACTAAACTTTCCAACTAAACCAGATTCTATTATAGGGATGGACTAACCTTCTACTGCCTGGGCATAGCTTCCATTAAACTAACAAAAACCAAAAGGCCAAAACTAAGAGGCGTTACAACACCTGGGAGTGCTCCTTCCTGCCATCCGCCTGACCCTTGCTATCTTCCTTTGGGTAGACTATGTGGGTCTTCCTGATTTAGGCTGGTGCTCCTTGTCCATCCACCGACGTGATGTCCATGTGATGAACATAGCGTAGGTAAAGGTGGAACTGAGTCGCCAACCGCTCCAGCTTGTATTTTTGGTCCTTCTCAACCTCTACCAATAGTTTGATGATTGTCTCCAGACTGTTGAGGCGACGCTGGATCTCGTCCAACATTGTATTGGTTTCTCGGTTATCCTCCTATCTTACTTCCTCCCTTTCTGATTTCACTTTATCGATCAGCATCTTGGTTAGCCAGGCCATCTCCATCGTTTTGTGGCAGAGGGTTTCCTTGGGTCGCGTAGCCCCCAAATCAGTCACCCAGTCCGCTTCTAGCGCCATGTCACCCCTCTATTTGCCTTTTCTATCGTCCTTTAATTCCTCTTCCCAACGAGTAATTTCTTCCTTTCCCTTCAGTGCAACCAGAGTGTGGAAGGTTCCCTCTGCATCTTTTGTTGCCTGCTCCAATCTTGTTAACCACCGCGAACTTTCTGGGAATTAATCCCAAGGGGGATCCTCTTCCTCTGCGTGTGCTTCAGTTGTGCCATCCCTCTTTGCCTATCACATATCCTACTCTGGCTATTTTGCCTATCCCTCACTTCACAAGTTTCCTTAATTTCTCTTCCCTTGAAATTGTCTTGACCCTTACTGATTTGCTCCTTTTGTTTTCTTTACTCCTGTTGTCCCTCTTCTTATGGAATTTCCTTTGCTGCGAGCATGTACTTCCTGCCATAATTTGCCCGAGGTGGTGAGCGCTCCCGTCATTATTTTCTGGTAAGGCTCATTTGATCATGATGGTACCACCTTTATCCTTGTACTTGCCACTTCCCTTACTCACTTGTGATCTGACTGTGCCTATCCCCATACCTGTACTATGGGCTGGTGGATCATTCATGGATATCACCATCTCCTCGTGACTTAATTCATTCATTGCATTCACCTTGCTGCTTGGCCATCCACCTTGCCATCCCCATGAATCTTGTTGATGTAATGTCCTTGCTTCCATTCGCTCACCTACTGCCTATAGTGATCTCGCATGATAATTGGTAGCCAAGTGTTAGGTGGTCATACTTTTCCTGGGTCCCACATTCTTACAAGAATCCTTGCGTTGTCGTCCTCAATGTGACTATCACTTTTGAGGCTGCCATCATAATCTTTTGTTGCCAGGTGGCTGCAATGTGTCCTAAGTTTCTCGCTCAATATCCTGGTCTAGGCCTTGTCTAGTTCTGTGCCTTCCTTGTCGCCCTCATTGGCGAGTCTGTATGCTAGTGCGTTCATTGTCCTGTGCACCCAATGAAACTCCACTGTGATCAAGGTTCTCAGTTTTTCCTTGTTTTTTTGCAGGGAGTATGCTAGGCACCAGAGTCACTGCACCTTGCCCACTCTAGTGTTGTTTTGGATTTTTTTCGTCGTGTTGATAACCAGGGTGGAGTCACCTTCCAGAATAGTTTTTTTCATCCCTTCTCTTTGTAGGATTTCAAGACTGAGCTCCAGGGCGTCGAAGTCCACTGCATTGTTTGTTGAGTTTCCTATGCTCCCCACATACAGGAAGATGATATTTCCTCCACTATCTTTGATCACTCCAGTTGCCCCTGCCACTCCCATATTTCCTTTCACCGCCCCATCAAAATTCAGTTTGAGGATCCTTGATGGAGGAGGGGTCCAGCTGCAGAATCTTGTCTAGATTTGCGGTTCACAACCCACAGGTATGCTATACATCCAATATTTCAGATAGAAAAATTCCAGGATGTGAGAGTCTTGGTCTGTAAGTTGAATTTTCTCCTTCTTGTGGTTACGACTTTGCATCGTTTCTCTTATTTGAGAGACTATTGCATCCTTTAGCCTCTCAGCCGGTTAATTGTCATTACTGAAAATGTGCCCGTTCCTTTCCTTCTAGATTGCCCAGATGACCATCCCCGACGTTAGACTCCAACATAGATCACCATTTCATTTTTGTTGTGTCTCTTGTTCCAGTCTTTGATGGTAGCTCTGATGTTGCCCCTGAATCTATTCAATTGGTGGTATATGCATTCCACCCAATCCAAAATTTTGGGTGTGTAGCTGCATTTTTCAAGGAGGTGATCAATTTTTTCCTCCTTGACCTAACAAAGATGGAAGCGAGAGGGACCTGTGAATCCCCTTTTCATGAGGTTCTCTCAGGTTAAAATTCTATTGTGTAGTACTAACCATACCAACATTTTGATTTTTTTCCATTGGGGACTCTTCTAGATGTTTTCCCATTGTAGCTCCATATTTTCTTGGTCATGGCCTGTGATCTAAGATCGAGCTTATTTTAGGTTAAATTCGCCCCCATTTTTCCTACCCCACCTGATCTAGGGGATCAAATTTTGCTCAAAATTCAAATTGCTTGGAATCACTTCAAATCAAACAAGAGCGTAGGCCTCATCGGTGTGAACCCAAGGCAATTCGTTTGGTTTCAAACGGACATCGGGAACGAGAGATATCGCATTCTGTTCAAAATGACAAACAAGGAAAAAAAGGGATGTTGACTGTACAGCCCGTACAGTCCGTACGGATGCTGACATGGAAGACCGTACAACACGTGGAAGGCAGTTGTGTGGACAGTTGGCATATGATGTGGCATGTTTGCAACTAACGGGATGGCGACACATGGCCCAATCAATGGCCGCCATGTGTCACACACATATTGGTTTAAAATTTGTGCATTCAGCAGGACTCGACCCCGCGACCTCTGGGCAGGGGAAGAGACTTGGGAAGGGCCACCGACCGGCACGCCACCACATGTGCCTTGTAATATAAATGACACACATTATATTTAAGTTGATATGTATTGTATGGTGTTTGCGGACCGAGCCAGAGCTTAGCCCCGGCCCTCGATCCCACGTATATACAATGTGACCACATTACTATATGCGCGCTCTATTGTATAGCCCTTTCATATGAGTCGTCGGTCGCATGGTATGCGATGTGACCACGGGCGTGCCTTTGTTTATAACCGTTTGAACTTTGGCCCTTTTTGTATGTTTGTGTGGTTGTATGGCACTTCACATGCCCACGGGCTTTAGACAGTTAAGAGCCAACGCGTAACCGTGCGACAGTTTGTACCGGTTGTGCGGTTGTACCCAGTTCTGAGTTTTAACACTTAAATATGCGTGTGGGCTAGGTTGAGCCAACAAGGGTGTAATTTGTAGATGCAGAGACAACAAGTTTGAAGGAGGACTTCCAGGAAGCCTATCTTCTTCATTTTTTGGCCAAATTAGGTGCCGAAAAAGCCCAGCTAGGGGTTTTTGGACGTTCTGGAGCAATTGGAACAATCTATTTGGAATTTTGAGCATTGTAAAGAACATTTTTTAGAACTTTGAGAAAATAATACAAATGATCCATTGAAAGCTGGACCAGGAGATGTAGCCCAAGAGAGGGGTGAACTCCTTTATCATTTGTTGTGTTATGTGTTTTCTGTTCACTGTTTATTGTTGTTGTTTATATGCATATTTGATGAGTAATTTCTATAAAATTTGTGTTGCAAATTTGATCCATTTTCATTTTAACACATAAATTAAATCTTGCAAATAATTTCAAGAATACAAGTCTTCTTCATTTTTAGATCAAGTTGGTATCAGAGCATAGGTTTTTGAAGACTTGATTATTTGCAAGTGTTTTGTTTTCTGATGCTCACAAGGTTGAAACTCACAAGAGGAGAAGGTCAACTTGTGGAGCCAAGTTCTCATCCTTCAAGAAGGAAGCTTATATCATCACTGCAAGTTTCAAGGAGGCATTCACCAAGTATGGCTCATGAAGAGAGTCATGAACATATTCTTGTAGAAGATGAAGATCTCAGAAAGGTTGTCATGGAAATGAGAGAGATGATGAAAATCTTGATGGAAAGGAATACAGGATTGCAAGGTGAAGGCTCCAACCCTTCAAAGAACAAGGGAGACAGTGGTGATAAAAATCCAAATGGAAATGGAGGGAATGGTTCTTCTCCACCACCCTCACCTCCATCTTCTTCTTCTTCTTCTACCAATTCAAGACCTCTTCTGAATTCTCCAAAAGGATATGGTAAAACTCCTTCACAAATTCCTTCGTTAAAGCTTGATATTAAATTCGAATTGCCAATGTACAATGGAAAAGTAAATGCTGAGAAATTAGATAATTGGATTTGTTAGATTGAGGTGTATTGTAGGATACAAAAAATTCAAGATGATGAAACTAAGATTCAGCTTGCTTCTTTAAGATTGGATAGTGCAACACTAATTTGGTGGGAATCCAAGACTCAGGAGGACATGAAGAAACATGGTAAAATTTTAACCTCTTGGAATGATTTTATTGTTGCAATTAAAAGACAATTTTACCCATTGGCATATATGCAAAAGGCTACTATGGATTGGCAAAATTT